>BOSO01005009.1:0-26562 GCA_018403395.1 Gorsachius goisagi
CCACCCTCACTGCAAAGAATTTCTGCCTTAGATCCAGTCTAACCCTCCCCTGCTTCAGTTTAAAGCCATCCCCCCTTGTCCTGTCCCAGCTGGCCCTGCTAAAAAGCTTGTCCCCCCCTTTCCTCTGGGCCCCCTTGAAGCCCTGACCGGCCGCACTCAGCTCTGCCCGCAGCCTTCAATGAATCACAGAAGCCTCCAGCCAACGGGTGACTGGGTTTGAAGGGAGATCGCATGATACGACAAGTGCCAGAAAATAGCTCAAACGTTATCAGAGACTCTGTGAAAGCCCCTCAGTGCCCCAAACAGAAGAGCTTCAGCCTGCGCACACGTTTTCCTAGGTGTGTGTTTTCCCAGTACAATCACGGGAAAATCAGGCAGCGTGGCTTCAGGCTTGCAAAACCATCGGCTTAATTTTTGTGACGCTCTAAAGAAAAGTCACTCTGTTAGGTGGCAGCGGGGACAAAAGCCACGCGGACTTTGCTTCCCCTAAACGAGAAACAAGAACACTCACGTCGGGGAAAAGTTACAGGACAGGTATTAATCCTGACAGTCAGGCGAGCGCTTTCATCCTAAATACAAAGCAAACGAGATTTGGTTTTCTACCTGGTTTCCCTAGCAACTGCATCGTCCCTCCCCAGCTGTACCGCGGGGACCGTGCAGTGTCACCCATGGAACAAACCCCCAGAGTCACACAGGAGCCACCGGCCAGCACGAAGCCGCTGCCAGAGCAGACCCTGAAAGTGCAGAGAGGTCCGGGCGTCCTCCACCGGCCGGGGACCTTGGCTCTAGGTGGGTGACGTCCCTTGGAGAACCCTGTCTGGTGGCCGCACGTGGCCACCCGCGCTTGCCTGGGTGCTGAACGGGAGGGCAGGAGGCGCCGGGCACAGACAAACAGGCAGCTACAAACTTATTTCTAATCCCGCACGCTTCAGATGGCTCGCCCTGCCTCGCGGGCACGTGAACGGGAACTTACTGCGTACTGAAGTAGTAAGAAGTAGAAGAGAGAATGGAGATGACCACCCTAAAGTCTTCCACGCGCATCGCTCTTGCTTTCCTACCCACGCCCAGCCGCCTCCACCCGAGCGCGGGCCAAGGACTCGGACGGGTGATTTCGGGGCCGGCGGAGGAGCCCCTCTCCTGCGGCGCATCTCGCCAAGGGCCCTGTGACCTCCCCGCAAGGGCCACTCCGTTATTTCGGCCGCAGCCGATTCCGTTCAGCTGATGAGAATTGCTGCTGACACATCTCCTTCTTCTTTACGAAACCATGCCGAAAACTAACGCGACCAGCAAATCCAGCCGTTACTCACCTCAGAAAGCGTTACCAAATCTGCTTTCACGGCTTACGAGTGCTGGCAGCACTTGCTGCCCTTTAATTTTTAAAGGTCTGAGAAGAGCCCGGCGAGCAGTACTGCCCGTCCCATGCCGTACAGCTGAGGCATCCCTCCCTCCACCAGGGCAACTCTACACAAGCCTAAAGCCCAACATTTCAAGAACGCCTTGATGGCGACCTTTTTTACATTTTAAAGTTATTTTTCAATACCCAAAGTGTCCATTTTCACACGCTTGAAAGGCTCAGAGGCAAATGCATGTTGATTTTACTGCTCGGGCATTTAATTTTCTCTTTACTTCTCCAAAGTAAAAATGTCACTCTATACGAAAAAGGAGGCCATTTGCATTAAAAGCACTTCATTTATACCTTAAAGCAATGGGGAACACTTGCATTTAGATCATCGAGTGCTGTGGCAGGAGGGAAGCCCTCCCTGAGGCTTAACTTGAAAGCTACAGCAGGAAGAGATTTTATTTGGATTCAGTTACTGTTCACTACGTTCAGTTTTGGTCTGGGCCGTCTCCTGAAAGCCTCGTGTATCCCCAGCTCCTGTAAAAAGCAGAGGCTGCTCAAACACTTCAGGTACACTAGAAAATACCAGAAAGTATTGCTGGATGGGAAAGGGAAAACAAGGACCTTAGCGCACCGGAGTGGGGAAACGCGACTATAGGTCCTATCGTAAATTGTATCTGGTAGACACTAAAATGATTGAGTAAAAGAAAAAACCCAAACTCTCTGTGCTCCTTTCATCACTGCTGCCACAGTTTCCAGGGAAGCAGGGAGAATGGCACAGGCTTTAGCATTTACCAAGGACGTGACCTCATTCCTAAAAAAAAAAAAAAAAAAAAAAAAAAAAATACCACCACAAAGGCCCCACTACTTTTTGGTTCAAAGATACACTGCATCTGAACATAGTCCATGCTCTACTGATTTACTGATACACCTCAAAAGCAGAAACTGTCCTCGTCCAAAGGCAAAAATCCCTCCTCTTCTGGACGTCCCTGTCCTTCAGATGCTCTCCTCTTATCCCCTTAACTCATCTCTCTCTTTTTATGACTCAGAAGAGAAGAAATATGATTGGGACTGGCCTAATTTGCTGTGATTTCAAGAAATCTAAATGAGATCAGGAGCTGCCCGAGCCTCTTATCCTCCGTGACTCTGCGTGGTGAGGTGGTGAACCTACAATTTCCATCATTCCGGAAACGGCCGCCGTACGTCCAGCTCAGCAGCACTGTCCAAATGTGCAACAGCTAATACCTGCAGAGGTGACCGCCAAGGGCACCAGAGCTCTCCATCTCCTCCCGTTTTCCCAGGGAACGCTATGAAAAGTACATTTTTGGAGAAGGAAGGAAAAGTGGATGTCATCTGCTACTTCAGACAAACACAAACCAGTCGCTGCCTTGACACTGCTCCCCAATATTTGTATCGCTGCTTTGAGCTGCGCTGCCAAGTCAAACGCTGCCGCGATGATTTTCTGCTTTGCTGCACGTCTCCTCCATGACTAATTGGCTGCTCGGCCATTCCAGCTTGAACGGCAACGACGCAACCGTTGGGGCAACTGCACGTATTAATACAGTCAATGGTATTTTTAATTACACGGAAGCAGCCAACGCCGCCAATCACTAACGACGACGGCATCCGTTTGTACCAGAAAGCGTGCTCTGCAAGCTGTTGCTCTGTAAGGGGATATGCTTAACCACTGATTTAAAATAGGGAATAGTAACAATTCTTCTGATGATACCGAGGCGTTACAAAGCTGCCTTCGCCTCCGCCGCGGTTTGCTATTACAGATATTAAGCTGTCACAGGCATCGTGCTTGGAGAACAGTAAAATGAGCAACTGCAAAAACAAACATCACACCGTTAAAGACATCGGAAGAAAATTCTAAATCCTTCCAGTAAATGATAAACCTTGAGAAGTTTTGTGGAAACTTATTAAGGAATGTGGGTATGTATGTATTTAGAATGAAAAATAAAAAAGAAGTCACACGTAGCACTGGGGTCCCAGAGGTCACATCCCGCGCCAAAGCCATCAGGTTGGGACAGAGATGATCTTGACTTAAAGAAATGAACTTTCCCAAAATTAAAGAAATGCTGGGAATATATGACAGCGAAAAGACAGACTGTATAGAAAGGCCTTCCTCTTTGCTGTTTTTGAAAGGGCTCTTCACCCCTTGAAAAGAAGAAATTCTGCTTCCAACGGCCCTATGGAAAGGTCTACCAATATTCCTTACTGCCGGGATCCCTGTTCTAGGAACAGCAACCGTCCCTAGGGAGCAGCTCGTCGCAAACCCCGGTCGCCTCCTACCCGAGAGGGGCTGAATGCCCTTGGCATAGGGAAAGCTGCACGTAGTACTCTGGTGATGCCAGTTTATTACAGCAATAATTTCACCAGTAATAAAGACTCTGTGGCCAGAAAGTCCGAAGGGTGGGGGAAGAAAGGGCAAGGAGCGATCCACTGGCCTGCCGGACAGCGGGGAGGACGCAGGCTGGCTTCTGCAGCCCACTGAAAGCCCAGCTCATACATAAGTCTCAGAACTGCTTGAAGGAAAGCACGTAAGCGATGAAATTATGAGAGTCTTCCGCATTTGGCGATCTAATCATGAACAGCACTAAAAATCATCAGAAAACTCGGATATGTAAAAGGGTGCCAGAGCTGGATAACAAGAAGCGAATCACGTATTCGCCAATTCTGGAGAAAAAGGGAATAAACCAGGAGAGTGGAACCCTTTAGGGAACCACTTCTGATGGTGCTGGTCACTGTTTTGGAAAGGAAGGACAAGAAGTAGACCTGCTACAGTAAATCAAAACCCAAACCCAACAGGCCGATGGTTCAGTAAGGAGTGTTTGGGTTATGCGAAATAAAAGTAAGATGCTAGCAGGGAGCCTTAAGAAGAAATTTGTGGATTCAGGAGATGTTCAAACCAAGCAAGAGATCAAGGAATAGGGTAAAACAAAGCCCAAAGACTGGTGAGAGGAAGCAAAAGCCAGTTCTTGTGTTCCTGGCTAGAAGATCTGGAGCTGGGAGATGCACAAAAGCTGTGGCAGGGTTCTACCAGCCCGAGAGCTCAGGGATAGATTTGTGAATCTGGTACAGAGGAGAACAGAAATCTGTTGGGTACAAACTACAGAAAATAGTGAAAGGTGGAGGGAGGGATGAATTGCTTTTTTGTGCTGAGACCAACGTTTCTGTAATACTCGTTAATGAACTAAACATTGAGGAGCCCAAGGGGAACAAGAACACCGACTAAAGACATTAGCAAAGCTCCTGCTGAATTGCTAGAGGAGAAGGCTGTGTTACACAAAAGGGTTTGAAAATAAATTACGAAGCATTAGATGGCTGCAAAAAAATTCTCAAAGGAAGGAAGGAGGCAGTCCCCTGAACAGGAGAGCAGCTAAGACCTAACTAGGGGAAAATTTTGCTTTGAATTGACCCAGAACCTACTGATTACTTGAGAAATGAAAAGAAAAAACTGATTCGGGCCCAAGAACATTTTTGTTCACCCCCTGTTGTGATGTTTTGTCCTGAGCCATGAGAAAAATCTCAGAAAATTTCTTCGGTGTTTCGGAAAAATGTCCCCTGATGATTATGGCTTCCCAGCCTCCTGATAGTCCACGTTCTGGTTTTCTTTCAACGCAGCAGAACCTGAAGTTCAGCTGCCACAGAACTGACTGGGGACCATTTAGCAAAACGCTTTCCATTGCAATTTCTCCAAGCCAAGAAGTAGGTTTTGCATGTTGGTCTCTATTTCAAAATCTGGTTTTCCCTGAACTTTGGATTCCACAGCAGGATTTGGCTATAGATGGCACCCACGATGCAAAGCAGGTGTTGGAGGAGCCAGAAGAGAGGGCTGCGTCCCCGAGGGGTTGCATTCCATCGACCAAGCGGATCAGCTGGGGCTGCCGAGCTGGGCTGGAGGGATCGGATGCCAGACCGGTGCGGTACGCGCTATTTCTGAAGGCACCACCAGCGGCGTTCCCCCCGCCGCCCTGCCCTCGCCGCCTCGTTATCTGCAAGAAATAACGGCGAGGAATGCCGGGGCTTTACGTGCCTGCCTCTCCCGCGGAGCCACGGCTTTTTTGTCTACAGCACCGTTTCCCCCCTCGTTATTTTTAACGGGTGAGCTGACAAGCGGCTGGCAGAGGTTTGGGGTTTGCTGGCTGGATCTGAAGAGAGCCGGGCGGGAAGGGAGGAGGCCGTGCCGGCAGCAGGAGGGGGTCTCTGCCCCATCGAACCCACACACCTCAGCCCGGGCTGTCCTCCTCACCCCAGAACCTTCTCGGCCCAGCACAGGTTGCCCACTCACCCTCTGCCTAAAATCAACACAAACCACTCCCTCTCCATCAGTTTTATGATCCAGAGAGCTAAACCATCATTGCTGCTCTTCAAGTCAAGGTTCTTCCTCAGGACCACGAAAGAGCATCCTTCGTGGTTGGTATTTTTAAGAACATTTGATCGGTACAAAATGAAGCGTTCTTGTTATTTCCCTGAAAATACTCTAAAACTGATAAAATAAATGCGCATTTTGGGGGGAATTTTGCAGAAGAGCTTATGTGTAAGTCTGCAGAAAACATCCATCCGAGGTGCAGGGCAAACGGGAGCCCATCCATACCAGTGGGTTCACTCCAGGCAGGGGAAAGGATTTTTCCAGAATTTATTATAATGGCAAATTTTCTTCCGGGAAACCGCATGCTGAGTTTTTCGTACCCATCAAAGGATCAAGTATTTAACCATTACACTGCACCAAGTATCAAACCATTATTCGGGCTTATTGCTGGCTTCACAACGAACGTTGAGTTGAGCAGGGTGTTTATATAATTATTTTTGCAGGGTGTTTAGAGAATTACTTTTGAGTGTAATTTTGGGACAGATACGAACTAAAAAGGCACAGGGACCTCCAGGTATACTGGTTCAAAACCAGCACACGTATGTAAGAACATATAGCACATCCAGCTGGTCCCAGAGCCTTCAGAACGCCAACAGGCACCTGCACTGTACAGACAGCTTTGCTGCTGCCTTGATCTGTGTCCTACAGAAGTCACTTTGTCTCTGTGCTTTTCATTACTTTGATTAAAAGTGAAATATTAGCACATCTTAAGCGCACAGGAGCGCTGCAGGCATTAGCAGAGCGGTAGTAATGACGCTTGATGAAGCGGAAAAGCATCGTGTAAATGCAAAACATTATTAATGCGCTGCTAGAAAAGCGCGCTAGAATAAAGCAACTTGGAAAAACAAACGAGCTTAATTTCTCCTCATGGTCCAAATCATTTAAAGATCCAGTTTGCTGCAAATATTGGCAAAGCATTTCTAAAATCGTTCAAAAAGATGGGGAAGAAAAATACGGGAAACAAGGTAAGACAGCATGCTCCCATCATTCCAGGCTGAGCTTTAGGGTGTGGAGCCTCAGCCAGCCCCATTTTGCTACCTGCCACTGTTGATACCAGTTTTAGGGGGGGGTGAAAATTCAGTCAGCTCCTCAATTCAAGCTCACGGGGTCTCCATTACCACCAGCTCTCCTGCAGAGTCCTTACTGCCATCCCCGGCAGCCCTCCCAAAAGGCAGAGGAGCACGGCGAGCTGTGCACGTGGCGGGGGAGAGCTGAACCAGAGCGGCGAGAGGCAGCGTGCGGCCGGGGCTGTCATCGGGACGGGAGAACGGAGGATTTCACTCTCCGCTTTCTTCTCTTGCACGTTCACCCCTGCCACATTCACTCCATCGATCCCCTCCGGGTAGCGGCACGCCGGCGCTCGTGGTACCGCCATAAAGAGCCCTTAACTTTGGTGTCAGGCCCTCCGAATTCAAACCACCAGGAAAGGCTCTGCTCTCCCTGGCTTCCCGCTGCGTTCCAGCTCGCCTGTCTGAAAGCAGCAGATTCAAGTGACACAAAAGTCATGAAATGCCACTTGAAAGTGGTTATCTGCAGCACCACGGAGGGCCGAGAAGCAACGGGGATAATGCCAATAACCAGGCTGAAACACATTAATAATTGCCACGACAACTTCAACAGCAACAACACATTTTCTTGCTCAAACTCATCCTAACCGGCCTCTTGAAAGAAGCAATCCTTATTTACGGTTATTTCTGGATAAACAGAATCAGGAGGGTAAATAACCTGTCTCTAGCACCATAAGCCAAGAAACCCAAAATAGATGTCCTCTTGAGTATTCACAGCAGGCTGCGGGCTCCCGCAGGAGCCCTGCCACTTAATTGCTCATCAATCACTCGCAGCTCTGGCCAGAGCCACTTTTTAATTAATTCACATCATCCCATTTGCTCTCCCCAGCCCCTCGGACCGCAGTGGCGTCCTGTGTCATTTTGAATGTAAATGATGTCCTAACGCAAAACCAGATCGTTATGATGTTCCCTCGGCAGCATCGTTTGTTTGTAAATGCCCCGTCACTCAGAGCAGGTTGACGGCGCTCATGCGTTAAGTCAACGGCCTTGACGGATCATCTCATCTTTGCGTTGTCCCGCAGTGACAAACATTTCCTTCTGGTAATTTGTTTTCTCTATGAAAGTTCAGACTGGAAAAAAAGGAAAAATGCTGGATTGATTTGTGCGCAGCGCTCAGGGGCGGTGTCCAACCAAGGCGGTTGCAGGAAGCGGGGAAGATGATCAAAGCCCACCCGCACGCAACGCAACGTACCACCTAATTCCTGACCCTAGGTCACATACACTGAGGGTCGGTGTATGGAGCTGAGGTGACCAGTTCCCATGTTACAATCAATTTATCTTTTGCCAAATGAACTTTGAGAATGAATCCTGTAATTTCTTTAGGTCTACATTGAGTTCATGTTGACATAAGTGGTCGCTGCCTCTATCAAAATAATCTCAATGTAGTGGGTTGGGGTGGGTTTCTTTGCCATTTCAAATACTGTTCAAGAAAATAAAATATTATCATTCGGTGATAAAAACCATACCAAATCTCTCCACTTCTAAGTGATTCATAAACAGGAGGGGGATTTTTCTTCTCTAACTTTTCAAGCTCTGATGTGATCCCATCTGGGACTGCACCCCCCGATCTCAAATTTCAGGCTCCCAGTACAACAAAACAACCGTGGCCAGAGTCCACCCCACGAAAGGCCACCTCTGGCCCCAAGGCTTACTCGAAGGGTCTTCCTCCAAGCAGCCCAACTGCTCACCCATTTTCCTGCTGCTTTCATCTGCCACCTGAAAACTGCACTTCAAAGTGCAGGGCTTAATGGTGTTCAGGAGAGGGGAAAACCCCCATGCAGGCAGCCCTAGGAGGAATGCCCCTTTGCCAGAGAAACCAGCATCAAACCGAGACGTCAAAAATCAGACGAGAAGGGTCTATCTGCAAAGACCACAAGGAGCCAGGTATTTGGAGCGCTCAGGTACATGGGGACTCATCCATCAGCTAAGCCAAGGGCCATAAATGAAAGCACCGCTACATCCGCCTGTGGTGGCTTTTACCCAGGAATTAAATTGCTTTTAATCCTCGTCAGGATTAAGGCCACTTCGTTCCCGAATGAGAGCTTCGACACGGAGCTCTAGTGGTGCTTGAACTTCTGGTGAGGGCAAGGGAAAAGCAAAGCCAGAGTGGGAGCGCTCCAGCGCTGGAAATCAGAGAGCAGATGGGCCAGACCGCCTGGTAGCAATGGGGACGTCCACACTGACACACCGAGGTTGAACACTTAAGTTTTAGCCCTTTCATACTGCACCACCACAAAATAACCCAGCAAGGCAGCTCACGTGCCAAGATTGCCATTAAACTGCCCGTGCACCGCAGTGTTTGAAGAGGACCGACAGTAGTTTTTATTAAAATACTGGGGCTGGAAGGGATAAAACTGATTTACAGCTGGCCAAGAGAAGCAGTATTTCCACCAGCTCCCATTCCCCACTGGCACAGGTGAGGAGAAACTGAAGTTGCTGTTCCCCCCCCCGTTGTCCAGGCCGGCATTACAAGGCACTTTCCAGGACGCGCTGGTGCCTGGCCCCGGACGCTGCCTGCGGAGCGGCGAGGAAGGGCTCGCGGGAGAAGGGATCCCGCTAGCTGGCGACAGGCTACTGCAGAGATAGGGAGAAAAACCTGTTCCTCGGTTGTTCCACTTCTGCCCTAAAAAGCAGTTATCTTCCCACAGATAAAAGGATTCCCGTACTTCTCTTTCATTTAATCCTTCCTTTCTTCTCTGAAAAATAAAAGTACTGACCTGAAAGGTAGCCCAGACCGTGACACAGAATTTAGAACAGCCGGACCCATCTCTGGAAAGCAGGGATGGTAGGGCCTGATAAGGGACTCAAAGAGGAAGTTTTACATTCAGAACCCAGACGGTTATAAAGCTGTGTTTGCCAAAAGGAAAGGAGTAACAAGGAAAAACCGTCTCAGAGGGAGGACAGACAGACGCTCGGCAAGGCACGGTAGCACTGCCACAGACAGACGTGGTTACTGTTTTAGCATTTATCTCAAGTCGTTTTTATACTACACCACTGACGTTATAAATATTACCAGTGAATCAGATGGAGACAGTCTTTTACAGGAATAAGGTATACAAAGATATTCTTCTTTTCCCTACTTCTACAGTTCACACCCTTCAGTCCATCATCAAAGCGAGAGCTACGAAGTTGGACCACGGGATTTACGTTATTTGTCATTCCAGCACACCAGGGTCAGGAATTTTCAAGGACACATCCACATGCCATTACACTCTGTTAGTAAATGAATCTAAATTTCACGAGGCTCTCAGTTAAAAAAAAACCTGCACCCAGCTCTCAGAAATGGTACATTTACCAAGTCCTTGGGAAATCCCAAACCAGCAAATAAGAGATGAATTTCGGTAATGCCACAGGCAAATTAAAAGCCCCACTGGCCCAGACTTCTGTCCCCATCAACAGCAGTGAGTGTTATTTTGCTGTCGCCAGCTCTAAGGAACAGGGTGACTCTGAAATACTATTTTCCAGGAATGAAGATGTTGAAATAACGTTAACAACCTCACAGAGCAATCACTTACAAAACTAACACAGTTCCCCACCTTACTTTCTAATGCTCTCAGAGCTCATGGTTACTCAGAATCAGATGAATTAATTGGGAGGTGGAAGGTCTTTGGGGACCTAGGGTTTTGGTGACTCCAGGAATAACATTTTTCCTTTGGCTACACATTTAAATTCCTGACCCTCTCATTACTAGGATCGGTTCTACACGACAGACCAGGAAAACTGGATTTTCTAACTACACCTGATCGTTGAAGTTCAAAGGTGGCAGCTCCCCGCGCCAGGGGGTGCCTTGCACGTACTTATCTAAGCAAGCACTGCAGCCCAAATTTAAACCTCTTCCTACAGTCTCTATTTGGATGCAGTACTCACTTCCTAGCCTAGCTGGATTCAGCATTTACTCCTCATCCCAAAACCTTTTGATAATTTACCACGCTCCGTTAAACAGACATAGGATCCAGGCGAGGTTCGGCTGGGGCGGGGTGGGGGCAACCACCACTATTTGGGAGACGCGGACTTTGCAAAGCCTTAACCACTGCCTCTGCCAGATGCCGCTGAATTCCTGAGCATCCTTCAACCACCCCAGCGAAGGTCCCACCAGCTGTTGCAGCACCTTTGCATGTTGATTCCATAGTTGTTTTCATTTCCAACAGTTGCCGTTATCTGAAGCCGTTCCTCACTTTGCAAACCAGCTGACTCGCTGACATCAGGAAACGGTACGAAAATGCTGACTGATCATCAGCGTTGTGCTGGGCAATGCTGCCAGACCACGCTGACTTCACCTGGCACCTTCTCGTTTCCCATTCCCGAAATTAATTTTCATGCCTGGTGCGGATTCCCTCTGTTCTCCTCCTAAATATTAACACGTACATCAAAGCCAGGTGAGATTTTAAACCGGGTTTAACTGGCAGCTGAGGCTTAACAACCAACGGGTGCTTTGAATTTACAGCAAAAGAAAGCAAAATCCTTCGTTAGCTTGGAAAAACATCAAATTAATGAAAGTTGGGGGGTCTATACCTGAACAGTTTGACATTGATGACAGCTCTAGATGTTATCTAAAGATAGATAAAGGCAAATCTAAAGATTTATTCTAGGAAGCCCTCAGGAAAACGATCTTTCTCGAGTGGTTTCAGAGCCCTAGTGCCCTGACAAGGCAGGCACACGTCCCAGCGCAGAGCTATGCCTTCCTAAAGCTGTCTGTAAATGTAAATGAACGTCGGTAATGTACTACCACAGAGACGCTCCGAGCGTGAAACGATACAGGACCAAAGGCAGCGGCACAGATTCCCCAAGCGTTCCTTTCCCCGGGGCAGCCCACAGCCCCCCAGGTGCCAACCACAAATCCATCTCTGCTGGGAACTCCCAAGGGCTCCCCTTCCCCTTCCCCTTCCCAGCCGGCCCAGCGCTGGTCGCCCGGTACCACTCGTTCCGAGGGCACAGCTCATTCAGATGAACACACACACACACAAAAAAAAACCCTTCAGAGAGATACGTGCCCCCAGGTTGACACGGGGCACCATCCTGGTCCCTCTGTGTGGTGGGAATGGAGCAGGGGAAGAATGGGAAATGGGAATTTAGGAGATGAGTGAACGCAGAAGGAAAAAGTCTGCATGAACTTGCTCCTCTTGTGTATCGACACTTCTGGTGCTAGAGCAGAATGCGGCCTTGGTGGTGCCAACATCTCCTCGCTCGCAGGTTAGCGTCCCACGGTACCTCGGCGTGGGGGATCTGCTGAGCTGAGCGCAGCGGTGGGATACGCCAATAGGAAAAATCCACATGCATGTTCCCAGCAAAATTACGAGCTCTCAAAGTGATACGATACGTTAGGAGACCTGTTCAGGTTGATGGGTTTTCAACTGTGCCTCAGGATTTTGCAAGGAGGCCCTGTGTGAGGCTGTACCCCGTACAGCTCACCTTCTCTCACTCCCTTTGCCACGGTAGGAATATTGGATCGACTTCAAAACTTGTTTAAAAAACCGAAACAAACCACATAAATACAAGGAATCAGAGACTTGGAAATCTTGTAAAACCAAACCACTGGTTCGGTACTTGGACGAAGTCAACGCTTAAGGACAACAGCTAGAAAGTTTAAAAAAATAAAAACATTAGTAAAAGAGCATTATAAACTAATTGCCTGCCAAGCCTTTTTTTATTATTTTTTAGAAGGTATGACTTTGAGGAGATCATTTCTCAGTCAAGGCAGAGGTGGCCAGTGTTTGCTGATACACAAACACTGCACTTTTTTTAAACACTGTATATTATTTTTTTTAATGTTGGCTAGCTTGTCTAAGCATCTCCAGTTGTCCACGGCGAAAGATCTCCTGGAATTAACTTCACTGGCAGGAGGGTAAAAGGCTCGGGTAAGCTGACAGACTTGTCGACGCTATGAAGATGGGCATTTGTAACGCTGACTCCCGAGGATATGTGAAACTGGGTTGATGTAATTAGGGAATAGGGATTATTAGGTTTCTCCACTGGGGAAACCAGAAAGACATTTTACATGGACCACATCAGCGACCAGCAGCGATGCCAGCGCAGTTTTCCCTAACGATACAAACCCACCTACTTGTGCCACAGAGAAAACGGTGGCGTTCAGGGTTTATAGCAAGTGCGTGGGTTAGAAATTCACTGCTTTAGATGCAACATATTTACAAACACGATTTCTTAAACAAAATCCTATTATTTACAGAATTTGAAAACTGTGAAGAATATGCTTATAGGATACTGCTTCTGCATTTCTGGGTAACAGAAGGGTAACCAAATCTGTTAGGTACCTGCAAGGAATCAGCTGTGGTTGCCTCCAATGCCTAAGAAAAATCATTTGCCTTGTAACAAGAGTTATCACGTGAGTAATAAATGGATGAAAATCTTGTTCTAGGTAGAAACAAACCAGGAGAGCTCTCCCCTGATGCTCCGTATAACAGCAACGTCATTAATGCTCCTCTCAGCAGGGATTTTCTCCTCCCCCTTTTCCCTATTCCGTGGCTGGGAGCTGCCCTGACATCCTACATCCTGCTTTGGTTTTAGAGGTGGACCATAAATAGCAACAAGAATCACAATAACCACATAGCCTTCTTGACCATCAACATTGAAGTCTCAAAACGACCACCGAGAACTCGGTTCTGAACGTCCTGAAGTGCCCAAGCCTGGGTCCGTGAGCCGCAGGGAAGGGCCGAAGCGCAGAGCCGTGGTATCGCCAGGACTGTAATTCCTGAGCTATTGCTGGTGGAGGAGACTCACGCAGCCAACCACGACCACAGGTTCCCAAACCTCATATTTAGCACAGGTTTCAAGTGAAGACAGCAAAAAGCAACATCTGATTAAACAACCACCTCGATGGGTGCCATAAGAAATACACATTTATGGAAGGATGCTGGGATGAAGGTAGGGTGGGAATTTTCTCATTGCTTAGAGGGGATGGTAATGTTATCTCTGCCTTTGGAAGCTAACCACGTGGATGAACATTGCAACAGTGTTTTGAAGATTAACCTTGTGAACTATTCAAAAAATCATTGTGTTAAGCTTCCCTCCCCCCCCCCCTTTTTTTTTTTTTTTTTTTTTTTTCTCTCTCCTTTCTTTTGGGAATCTTTCCAGTTTGGCTTTCAGATGTGGGATAAACCGCAGCCCCACCTGATACCGTGAAAAGCTGCGGGACAAACCATCCCGTGAAGCATTCCACCCCATCCCGGTACGTCCATCCACTTCGGGCTGTTGCCCATAAAAAGGCTATTTTTCAGCCTTTCCTCTGTCATTTTGTTTCTGCTCGGTTTGTTTGTTTGTTTTTCCCCCTTATCACGAAGAATAAAATTGCTCACGAAGAATAAATTGCTCCTTTCGCTTAGGAGGAAGTACAAATCATGCTGTCATTACAACGGAGCCTGTAGCACCACGCTAAATGCTGACGTACAAATTTGTATGCTACAGTGAAGCATTAAGGCACTGAGCAGAGTGCCTGGGAATTGAAAACCAGGGAGCTGAAAATCATCTCACTCACTCCTCTGTATTTTTAATAAAGATTTCTTACCTACCCTGTTCTCCCTTCAAGGTAATTATATGGGCAACGGCGATCAAACTATATAAATTCACTCAATAAAAAAGCTTACTGCAGTGTGTTTTTAAGGAGCCATAATGTACCCAGTATTTTCTTCAAGGCTTCAAAATTCATTACGGTGGCTGCTCGGATCAGAGAAATGCCCTCGCCAGGAGAAACGACCGCACGCTCACCCAACTCAGCACCTCCTCCAACAATGTCCGCTCCTCGTTTTGCTTGCACGTGTCCCCGGGCTTTGGGAACCCCCCCAAACCGTAGCCCCTGACTGCATCCACGGAGCTGCGTGCCCGGCATGGCCCAGGTCCACGTTACTGCCCGACGGAGCCCTGCTCCGGGATCACCCACGCGTCGGCGGCTCTTACAGGCTGAGATGGGAGATCTCCGTGTCAGTTTTACTGATGGAGATGTAAGAAACAGAGACGCTGATTTCTTGAATTAAATGGGGAGTCTGCAGGTATCAGACCCATGTATTTCAAGCTTCAGTTTACTGGCCAATACTTTCCAAAAAACTTTGCCTTTGACTTTAACGGGCATTTAATAAAAACGATCTCCCAGAAAGGCACGTGTCCCGTTTCTTGCCCATGCAACCTGTGCTCCAGAGCTATCGTTCCGTCCCTGCCAACACAGCATTCTTCAGAGAGGCAGCCAGAGAGGTCAGCAGCGCTCGCTGTGCCATCCGCACCGGCCTCCGTACCGCAGCTCGCGACCGCGCCAGGTGACGTTTGGATGGATTCATTTTATCCAAAGACAACGTTATTTCCTCTCAAGTGGGTGGTTACAGTGACTATGCCAAAATGATTAAAAACATGAGCTGTGGACATCCCAGCTTTTCCCTGGGTTAAAATTGCCGTGCTCTCCCTCGTGCCGGGTCACTGTCATCTTTTTTAGGAAGAAGTTAGCCAATGGGCTAACATCATTAATAAAAAATTCATCTGTTATCCCATATTCTCGAGATGAATTATTTCAGATGTGTTGGTACGCTCACACTCTAGCACAGGGACGTGGCATTTTCAGAAGGTGGGCTTCCCCTCCGAGATGCCTCCCTCGCCACAAGTGTGCCCAAACTACAGCGGCGAGCTTTGGAAAAGAGGGATGCAGTCTTCTACGGGCTTAGAAGTTTGACATCTAAAGAAGACAATAATTTCAGCTGCATTGGCTGGAAGCAAGAAGGATTCCCCGTGATGAAAACAGCTGGGAAAGATTTGTGGACTGGACTAAAAGTGGCTGATCCACGTAGAACGGGCTTAGAACCTGCACTCAAAAAGTCACAAAGTTCCCGAGATCTCTGCTCTTAGGAAGCATTGCGAGTGCCCCTGTAGATGCACCTTCCCTTTCTGCTGTTTGGGTAACGCGGGACGCCAGTCACGACCCATCCGGAAGCCAACCTGCTGGACCACCTGCCCATGAAGCTCGTTTGATGCCATGCGATGGCATTTCTGCTTTGATCCTGGTTTGATTTCCCGTGAAGCGTGGGTGATGAGAGGGAGCCTACATTAAGCAGCACAACATTGCAGAATCGGAGGGGCTGCTCTAAGGACAAACGTGCAGGCATCCGTAACGGCTTGGTGGGTACGCGTCAGGGTGCCACGCTTCGACTGCACAAGGCTTTGCTCTCGGGTCTCCCGCCTCACCCCAGCGGTCTCAACAAAGCCAGGACATTTAATAACTTAAACTCTAAATCAAAATAGCCAAAGGCACAATAAATAGGTATTCCCAGACTTCCAAGGTCTCTGGTTTTGCAATTCCAATTGCATTTTTGTCCCCCAAATTTCTGGTTGTAAGACAGAGATACTGTTAACACCAGACGATCTTGGCTCTTACGTATTTGCCTGCATGCAAGCCGGGCTTTCAAGTCACAAAACCCCCCAAACAAACCAGAGAAGGGTATTATGTGGAGGAAGTGGAAGGATTTCTTCCAGAAACCATGAAGAAAATGGTACAAAAACGAGGAAAAGGATCATTTCAGAAGAAATTATTCTCCTTTATCGGTGATCAGATAAAGCTGCAGTTACCAGCTTTTTTCTTTTTTTTTTTTTTTACAAGAGAAAGGCTGGAGTTAATGCGACAAATTTAGTTTAATACTATTAATATAAACCCACTTATTACTGAAGTTAGGAAGCATGAAGACTAAAGTCACCCAAGTACTGTACAAACATTAACAAATTAACTCCTGTTTACCAAAACCAAACAACACAGAAAGGCGGGCGTTTGCCAAAGGCAACCTTGAGCACACAGCACGCAGCCAGGAAAAGAGCTTTAGAGGCTTATATTCAGTCCAGGAGATCATCTTTATCACTTTGTAAGGAATTACTGCTTGGAAAGCTGTTCCCAACCAAACTAAAACCATGCAAAATCTTCCTGCTAGCAGACAGATGTGTTTACAAACTCAGATACATAAATGAAGAGATTCACTACAGGCTACTGCAATGCACCCAGTGAAAATATACCCAGGTCAATAGTTTGGCACCAAAATCCATCGAGAACAAAAGAAGTTATCAGTCATAGTCTGATATTCTGAATTTTTCCAAAGCTAAACTTATGGGAGACGAACTCACACACGGAGCTCCAGGAGCTACTCAGAGACCACTTTTCAGCGATGGAGTGGAGTGGAGCGTTGCTCACCACCACCACGGGGGCTGGAGGCAGAGCTGGGAAGGAAGGGGGCCGCGCTACGCCGCGGTGGTTTTCAGGTTACAGGGAGGTAGGCTTTGAGCTCAGGCTCTGAAGCTGCTCGGCACCTGGGGCTCTATCGGGGGCATTCACTGCTGGACCACAGGCGCTGAAGTTGAGCGATATCCCCCATCATGTCTGCAATTAGACAGCACCACTTAATTGCTGTCAGAGATAAAGAATTTCTGTAATAGGGAACGCGACAGGAAGAGGTAGCGTGGTGGCTATAGTGCACCGTGTTTGTTCTATTTACTAGCCAACAAATTCCTATGCAGAAAAGTTTGGAGATCTCAAAACCAGCTCTTGTTGAGGTGCAAAGGAAATAATAATTTTGGACTACAGATGGTGATTGGAAACAGTCAGCGATGGCACTGAGAACGCTGCAGAGCCTAAAGCCCCAAACCTGCTGTTTGACTCCAGCCATGCCTATCAAGATGGGGAAAAACCGACAGCACTCAGAAATGATTTGGAGAAAACACCGTTCCAAGAAACAGGGATGCTCTCCATGCGACACTTACCCTCCTCTTCCTGACCTCCCGCTACTCCAACATAGAGCCAGATAAGGAGAGGGACCAAGATCACGCCAAGGATATTGGGTTTGGGTCAGCACACAGGCACAAACCACTGCAACCCTCACCAAAGCCCACACCTGGGAGCCTGCAGAACGACGCCGCGCGGCGGTGCCACCATTCAGCACGCTGCTCTCGCACGGTCTACACAGGCGGAGGAGTAATACATCGCCGATACCACGTTCACAGCTTGGATAAATCATAAGTTGCCTTTTGAAATAGCTCCTCTCGAGATGAATACTGAAATCATGCAAGCTCGTCAGGACTTTCGACCCGTATAAGCCTTAGTCACCGTGCCATGGCCCCCTGGCTCCTTCAATAAAATTACCATTACAAAACCTGGTCCCACTCTAGCAACGGCCAGCGTTTGGAGAAGCAGCAGCTCAGGCCAACTACTTGGCACCTCGCTTGGCCTGCTAATAAAAAGATGGCAAAATAGCCCCTGGAAACTGGGGTCCACATGGATTTTGGGTATAAAACACAATTTTACACCTGAAGATGTGAAACAGTCGCTGCCACTGAGCAACATCCAGCTCTTTCAAGATCATTTTGTTTGGCTCCGTATTGCCTCGAAGCCAGCTCCTGCCCTAGGGGGGTCATCAAGGCCATTTTGATTCATAAACTTCAATCCTGTGACTTGGGAAATGTGTCAGAAAAACAGAAAGGCTTAAAAAACTATACAAAAGTCATATAAAAGTATGGAGGGTCGATCTCCAAAATCAGCTCGCATCTTAAAGCGTGGCAGACAACATTGGCCCTTCCCCTCGGCAACAGAAGGAAACCTTCCACACGCTCTACAGGCAATGTCATGAAAAATGACCAGCGCCACGAGACATGAAAGCAGGAGCTGATTAACGTGGAATGCTATTTGTATTTTTAGGGTAGTGTTCTTTCGATTGCAGCCCATTTGTTTTGGGTAACCCACTTACCTTGCCAACAGATGAGGTTCCAGTGTGCTGTTCCAAAAGGCAAGTATTAAATGAACACTCGTTTCTAATTGACGGGGTGTACTGTGGCTTTTATCAGGACTTCTGATTAGATGTGGGAAATTAAAACACTCATTGCACTTTCATACAGAAATCATCACTTTTCTTCCCCTCCAACCTCTGTTTCAGGTTCCGTGGGCGAGCCTTCAAAAATGCCCTACCCATGCCACAGCTTCCAGGCCTGCACTTCCCATCACAGACTCATCTGATAATTCCTATCCTATCCGCTTTGGGATTTTTAGCTTCTGTTTAGAAAACCCCAAGAGGAAATGACAGCATTAAAATCAAATTCCTTAGGCTCTTGGTACCTAGGTTTCCTCCGCTCATTTCCAAGTGTTTCTCATAACTCCAACAATTCTTCGAGGTTTGGCTCTGTATTTTCTCGCCAATATCCATCTTTAACAAGATGGGAAGCAACAGCTTGTTGTCACGACACCCTGGAGCTGTTTGGAAATGTTCAGAAATAAGGCATTTTTTTTCATAAGGAAGTTTTAACCAGTTAAAATTTGAGAAAGCAGCAACAGTTAGGGAGTTCACGTCGGGACAGAGCCGATCAGGGCTGCTCTCTGAGTCTTGCTGGAACATTTAGCCTCTGCAAGGGAAGTCCTTCCACTCGTGCAGTCTGTCCATCACAAATCCCACCGGCAACGTGCCATAGCTCAGCCCACCCGGGCATTTCCCATCTAACAGATGCTCTGGTTTGATCCTTACAGGGTAACTCTTGGGGTTTGTGTGTTGTCCTTCCCCATGCACGTTCATAAATAAAACCAGCTGAGCTCGGGGGCTACGCTGCCATACACCGTCCCCTCAGTCCAACGAATTAACGCACGAGTTCAGTTAGTTTACCTTCATTTCATGTCTCATGATTTATATAATCCATTATTTCCCGTGCTCCTCATCAAGGCCCCCAAATCACAAATCAGGGGTAGAATAAATAATAAGTGAGAGGATCTCCAAAAGGTTTTGTATGTCAGAGCTTGGCCCATGAAGTGACGGAGTGGAAACAGAAAAGTGTTTTCTGCAATGCATTCAGAAAATGGACCTTTAATGAAAAAGAAAAGATTATATCATAGAGTTCTAGCGACTTAATTTTTTTTTTGTTGTTTATTTTGAACTTCCTAAGCTGTGGATTTGCTCCCCACTGTTCTTTCTGCAAAAATAATAACAACAGAAAAGCACCATACAGCAGCAACAGAGCAGTGAGGAGCAACAAGAGCAAAATTACTGAAATTAATCAAAAACGAAGCCATCTGGTACCATAACACAAGTGTGCAAAGCAGCAGTTATAATTCAATAATCCTACTAAGACAGTGAAAAACTGGGAAGCCAAGTTGCACAACATCAAAGCAGTAAATCTGCAAGGGGTTGAAGCAGTAAATGGGTAGGGTTTGGGGTTTTCGAGGAGCACCAGCCTATTGAGCACTGCTTACCACCTGGGGGGAGAAATGCCAGGCTTTGTAATTCCCAGTTTCCTCCAGGAGACCTGAGCCAAAAAACCCCCGAACACCTGAGAACTGCAGTGCAGTAGCACCCCGGGGAACTGCAGGGTATCCTGAAGATGGAGACAAAGACACCTGAGAGAAGACAGTCAGTGGCAGACTTCTGCATTCCCACCTGCCTTTATCTGCTCGTCTTCAAGTTGAAAATGAATGATGCTGGCCAAGGAGCGAGAGCTCTCCTGGGGATGTTGGCACTGTGCCTACCACCAGCAGGAAGGAAACCGGCTCCCCTCCGGTCACCTTCCAGCATAACGGATTGATCTCAGGCAAGAGACAGGCTTGGTCTGCACCTTCCAGCCTCGTTTATACACTTGTGCAAAATACAGGGGTCTTCCATGCACATATAGAACAGGAGGTTCCAGACACCGAAAGGTTGCCTGTTGAGATACAACCACTGCCCTACTGGGTGAGCAAAAGCAGGTTCTCTCATAGCAAGTTCCCAGTTTGCTCATGGGCACCTGACAAATATTTAATTAAATACTGGGGAAATATTTAATTAACAGACTGTTTCTGATTAGGATTGGAGATGATGCAAAGGCAGTCGACAGTCCAAGAGAAAAGTCCCCAAACTTCCCGCTACCGAAGCGGTGAATCGACGGCCTCGGTACCAGGGGACAGCCCTGGTGCAGCACCAGCAGATCACGGGTAATTCTTGGGTTTAGATCTGGTTTGACAGCTCATCGTATGAAGCAAATAAAACAACAAAGCACATGGCACGCTACTTCTGCCTATTTTGCAGACGTGAACTCTAGAAATGTGGGGTCAATTCGTACCTGATTTGTGCTGCCCACCGAAGGGGGCAATGACGCAATGACACACGCCAACGCGTGGCTGAACCCCGGCGTCCCCGGCCGTACAGCCAACACCCAGGGGGCTCTTAAAAGAGGACACAACTCTGAGGACTACATCACCGAGGGAGTAAGGGGAAAAAAAACCCTCACAAGAAGAAAATATCACCTTGAGGTGCACCAAAAAGACACCGATCGCATTTGTGCTCCAGTTGGTAAGAATGTGAATGATTGCTACAGCCATGAACTCTGAGAGACCCAAAAGCAGTCTGGAAAATCTCTTTCAACTAAAAAAATAGCAGTTTTGAGATTAATCCTGCTGAAGTTCTGCTAGGCAATCCCACAAACACGTCAGTGATCGAGCCACTTCATTGAAACCCTGATTTCACTAGCTCTCTAGCTAAGCAGATGGGGAGGTAGCCAAGTTTCCTTGCTGTATTCCTTTCCCTCTTTAAAAGCAAAGCGTGTGTTCTTTAAGGACTGCAATTACAAAAGTACCTATTTAATACGCTTGGAGTATCCAAAGCAAACCAGCTGTTAAGGACAACAGCACACTTTGTTTGTAAAGCCCTTATGGAGGTGCTAAACCCTTCAACTCCTAATAACGTCCGTAAGATCCCTGCTCCTAAACCTCACAAACTATTCTGAGACCCTACAGATTTTGCCTGTTCTTTTATAAAAATGAATTCATATTGGAAAAAAGAAAATCATACAAAGCCATTTGGAAATGTATTCAGAGAGTCGATACCCTTCTTCAATTATCAGATACGTATGGAATTTCCTTGCAGAGCGCGCTCACCCATTTAACCTACGTGCACCCTGACGCCGGGAAATAATTATCCACTTAATTCACTCATTTCTAATTAGCTTCAAAGAGTGCAATTACTGTACCCAGGAGTGAGGAGGGGAGGCAAGGCCAGGAGAGGTGGGTGACAGCGGCTGCGCAGGAGCAACGGCCCGGGCTGGCGCGGGAGCAGGTACCTGGAGGAAGAGATGCTGCCGGCAGGGCAGGGCAGGGGGAACCACGGTGCACGAGCAGATTTCGGGTTAGGTCCAGGCAAGGCCAAGAGCAAAAGCCCTGCACTTCACCAATCTTGGTCGCTACGTGGGAAGGTGGCTGGGAAGGGGAGCTCTGTTGGGCATGGAGAGCTGGGGAAACGCGGCACAGGAGAGGGCCTTCAAGATCAGCTCATACGTAAAAAGCTTCCACTCCTCTTGGATAAAGAGGAGAAATGCCACCTACCCACCCAGTTATTTTGCCCTCATCATATCATAGCTCGGGGAAAGCTGCTGAAATGGTGCTGCACCTTTGTAGGCTTGTTGTACGCCACCCAGCCGTCTCTTGGCAGGGAGAGGTAAGAAAGCCCCCATCTCCGGCACCACGGTACGGTTCCTGTTTGCAAATAAAACATATACCCGACAACTCTATCTAGAGAAGTCTTGTGGATTTTTTCTGACTCTCTCTCCAATAACATTTTCTAGGCTTTTGAGACTAGAGCCCTCCTTTCTCTGGAAAAATTAAATTATTCCCATCCTCTTGGAACCTCGGTATCTGGTGCTAATCCTCCGATCCAGTAACCTCTCACGCACCCATTGCTCGTGTCCTTTCGCTGCCAGAGGAGGGCTGAGAAACCTGGAACCAGAGACCGGGTCCTGCCCAAGGGTCCGAGCCTCACCCGTAGAGCTCACGCGACTTCGATAACAAGAATATCAAATGGGAAAATGATAGCATACAGTAAATGTTCTAGAAATTCAAAAGCCATCTGGAAATAAATTAAGAATTTATCAGAAGAAAATGTTCACTGTGGAGGCATTTGCAATGGCATCTGCAACGCTACTTGCATAAGCTCCCTTTTTTTCCATTAGCTTGGGTAATGTACAATTCATGAGTCGTACTGACACCTCATTATCCAATTAAAATTACTCATTTTTAACAAAGAAATAATGTCAGAAAGGGAATTATTAGGTTAATGATTAATTCTAGCTACTCATATATGAAATAGCTTTGCAATTAATTTGGGGAGGTTTGCATGTTTTAAGCTCTTCGGCATAATTGTGACAAGCTGCATCACTGGGTCTTACGGTTCTCCTCTCTAATTAATTCATTAATGTAAGCACAAGAGGAATCACCCCTAGAAAATAAGAGGACCTGCCAGAAGTAACAACAGCCATTACTTTTTTAAAGAAAAACAACCCAAAACATTCAGGAACAGCTTCCTGACCTCTTTTCTATAGCCAACGAGAGGGGTTTTTCCCTTTCTTTGGTGGCTTCTGTCACACTACGGAAGGAGTAACACACCCTATCTGATCAGTTAATTAAGTGGTTTGATTTAATAACAACACAATCCTTCAACTTAAGGACCATCCAGCAAACAATTTCGTAGGTGTTTAACCTCTGGAAATCACATTTTAAGATCAAGGCTGTATTCTTTTAATAACTTGGGTGTGAGATCCTTATGAGTGACTTGGAGGGGAAGGCGTTGATAACTCAGAGCAGACCGCCCGCAGACGTGCTTCTCCGCTTTTCTCCCCTTACTTTTGTTTAACTCCCTACGTAAAGCCCCTTTCTCTTTCCTGGTGGTGGTCTTTTGTAACCTTGGCCAAAAGGAGCTGTGATTCCCTCCCCCTTGAACGCTGCCCAAGCTTTGCTGTCGAGCCCTGAGCGTGCCCGAGGACCCCCCAAACACGTCCCAGAGGCACGCAGTAACGTAAAAGCCTGTTTTCATGGCTCCTAATGAGCCACAGTCAACCGTGAAATATTACTTTGGAGCCAAACCCATTTGGGACCTGATGAAATTCTTCTGTTTGGTTTGGATTAACAGTATTTAACGTTTATGTCTCACCTAGTTTTATGCCTTTTTTGTGAGCTGTCTCTTGGCAGCACCTCCTCTGCTCTCACAAGGCCGTTCATTACGGGGTGCTGGCCAGATGTTGTCTCTCAGCTCACAGGGGAAGAGTAAGCAGGACACTGCCATGGTGTCTGCCCCGAGGACAGCCCAGGGTCGCCCTTGCTTCATGGGGAGGTGCAGGAATGGAAGACGGACGTGGTCAGCATTTCCCTGGGCTCGCCGGTCACCCAGTGTTGTCACCTGCAGGTTGGGTTACCGATAATGCGATCTATAGTCCAACCAATGCTTGAGCACCTTCAAAACCTGAAGATGAATGACAAATTTTTGGCCATTTTGAAAGTTTTGATATCTGCTCGTTGCCCTCGAGGACAAGACCAGGGTGGTGGAGGACTTTAATCCTCCTGCAGAGTAAGTGAGAGCGTAACTGCATCAGACTTAGACACCTCAGCACATTTTGGTGGAGAAAGGTAGGCTGGATGCCTCCACAGAACTGCCAAAAATTATTTGATTGCTATGACAAACTGGAAATCACACACGTTTTCCTTGAGGATGCTTTAAAAACTAGGTAGAAGTGATTTTGGAGGGTGAAGGTCCCACATCCCTGGTTGGGTTGGAAGTAACGCTCTTCTGGTGCGTTCCTCACATCCACTCCTTGACTATCGGTATGGGTCGCAGTTAATGAAGAGGCAGAGCCGTGATGCAGAGCCAGCGCTCGAGAAAAGCCACAGCAGCCGCCACCTCCACGCACGCCTGCCACGTGTCCCCAGAGACATGCCGCCACGGCTGCCACCACACGACTCCAAGAAACTTTCTGCTTTGGGGTAAAAAGGGCTGGGATTTATAGCAAAAGCTTTCACTGGAGGACAAACTTCTCACAAGTAATGCCGAGTGTCTCCTGATGTGGCACAAAAGCTCTTGCAAGCAACTTAACTGGAGATGTAGGGGTCCGTGTCGATCTTCAGCCTCCTGGGAGAAGGTCTCCTGTTGCTGGGACATTTTTCACCGTTGCCAAATCACCGTTTGTATGACTCCCGGCTGCTTTAAGCAGGGACCATCTTTAAGGACTTCATGACCTGGTCCGTTAGCTTTTTAGTCTCTAGCGTGCTTGTGACGGCCCGTGCCCATCGCTGGTTTGTTCTGCACAGCTTCCTCCAACAAACGTGGTTGTGAACCACCTCCCTTGTCCCAGGGCATTCCGTACAAATGTTCAACGTATTTTTCCAAGCATTGTTGGTTAACAGTGTACTGATGTTAACGTGTTGGAAATAATCCCAGCAGTTTTTAATTTCTCCATTTCACAGTCCAGTCATACCACTTACCATTAATTTCCCCTCTCCAATCACTCACATCTTCTGCCTTGTATTTCATATTAAAAACTGGTGAAAAGCATTAAGTTTTGCAAAAGCTTCTCTATCCCTCCCCCCCCATAGATCTTAGCCTATCTAAAAATCAGAATGACTTCAGCATCACGGCGGCTGGTGCAGTATTGACCGCAGCGTACGTCACCTAATTGAAGCAACCTGCCATCGGGGAAGTGGAACCCAGCTCTGAGCCCTCCCCTCTGCCCAGACATGCCGGACATCATCCACAATGCATAATATTTCAGTGCTAAAGGGAAAAAAAAACCCCAGTTGTTCCACAATGCTGCTTAGCATGCATTACCTTCATCTCTTTTTACTCCAGTGACCACTCTCAACAACACGCCGAACGCGGCGCAGGCCTATCAACCAACCAGCGGTGTCATAGAATCATAGAATCGTTGAGGTTGGAAAAGCCCTTTAAGATCGAGTCCAACCTTTAACCCAACCCTGCCATCCCACCACTGAACCCTGTCCCTCAGCACCTCATCCATCCTTCTTTTAAATCCCTCCAGGGATGGGGACTCCACCACCTCCCTGGGCAGCCCATTCCAGAGCCTGACAGCCCTTTGGGTGAGGAAGTTTTCCCTAATGTCTAGCCCCTCCATGACGAGCCAAGCCAAGGGTGGAAAGCACGCGTCAGCAGGCTTGCAGCGCATTTCTGCGACGCGTTACCCTGCAGCTTTGACTACGCAACAAAATCATATTGAAAACAATCCAAGAGCTGATTCAATCAAGTCAAAGGCACCCCAGCTCCAGGCTGACAAGAAAGGCGGCTCTGTATTACGGAATAAAATATCCACCGCCCCAACTGCTCCTTATCTGCACACGAAGTCAGGTTTGCAGGGATTTCAGGTGCAGAAACACACGGGGGAGAAAAGCCAAGATATTTTCTGCCAACCACCCACTGCAGAAGGGGGACAGAAGACACGGGGATGTCACGCCGTGAGCTGCCGCTCTCGTCTGATGTAGAAATGGTTTGTGGGTGGGTTCTACTCAACAACAGCGACCAGGCAGGGGCGGGCAAGGCTGATAGGAGGACAGGGGATGTCCCACTGCTGAAGTCTCTAAATCACAGAGTTAGGACAACACACCCCGACGGCAGTCGGGTACTGCTGGCATTTCTGACATCCAGAGTCTATTTTACGCTTTCAAAGCCGACTTGGTGATGATGTAAAGCAAAATGACTTTTGCATTCACTTTGCATTTGTGATCACGGCTGCAAAACCCATGATGTATGAACACTGCCATTTTTTGGAGAGGCAACCAATTAATATTATTACACCAGTTGAGAAGTTTGGAGATGGAGTTACAAAGCATTTAATGATAAAAAAATAGTGAATAATATAAATAGAGATGTCCTCCCATTCCCCATTGCCCTCTTCATACACTTTCCAGTAAAAGACTCTCCAGACCTCCCCGTGAATTATGCCCATTTTTATTTGGAAAACCACAAATGTTACATTTATCGTTGTGCGGTTTGGGCTGGGGCAGAGTTCATTTTCTTCACAGCAGC
>BOSO01005010.1:0-33008 GCA_018403395.1 Gorsachius goisagi
GTTGGGCTTGATGATCTTAAAGGGCTTTTCCAACCCAACTGATTCTACCATCCTATGGTTCTAACTCGCTGCTTGCTGAACGGGGGTATTTCTGCAGGTGTTCTGGCTGCAGCTGGAGCAACGCTGGGATAAGTCTTCTATTGGCTTAATGATTAATTGTATCCAGTGGAAAATTATTCCACAGGCACAACAATCAGCACTCAGTGTTTCCAAATGTTAGTTTCTTCTATAAATGGGTGTTAGCAAAAAGCAGATGGCAAAGATAATTCACTGTCTGCTGCTCCATCCTCGCCCTTTGTGCTGCGAACCTCAGGCAGGCTCTATTTACGGTTATCTCTTCAGCTGCTGGGTATCGCGCTCTGACAGGCTGTGATTTATGGTTATTTCGTCTGCTGTTTTAATTACAAACTTGTTGTTCTGTGATTCAGTTTGAGATCAGAAAGATCCCTGCGAGGCTGAGAGAAAGAGGTTAATTTTGATGTTCTCCTCCGAGCGGCCGTTTGCAGGCTCAACTGCTTCTACTCTACCCAGGGAGCTGCTGGAAAGGAGCAAGCGCTGGAGGACATGGGCTTCCCCCAGGGCTAGTAACATTTGGGCTTCCTGGCTTCTTAATCACCTGCTTTGGCCACCTGAGCAAGGGTTCCACCACCCATTAACGCCTGCGGCTCCCTGAGACGTTCTCCCTTTGGTGACTGCCAGGGCCTTGCAATTCCTGGGGCTGACTCTGGGCTGATTTTGGTCCTGCCTAGGCTGCTCTCGAGGGAAGAGGCTTCCCCTTCGGTCTGGATAACCGGGCATCACCACCACCCTCCTGCCCGCTCCTGCGCCCGGCTCTCGGGACCTTGCGGTTGGGATCTCGCTCTCTGTCAGCGTCCCACCTCTGAACGCAGCACCCTGCCCTTTCTGCGGTGTCCCTTGCGTCAGGCATTCTCTTGTTTATGGTCGTCCTAAAGGTTTTCTGATTAAATTATAACCTGGACGCTTTTCCTGTTTGCTTTCCTCAACCAGCCCCTCTACCACACGAACCTTTCTGTAATCCAAAGGCAAAGTTGTCTCCCTCTGGTCCCTCCTTTGCCCCTCTGAGACACTGATCGTTGGAAAAGCCCGAGCAACCTCAACACTCTCAGCTGTTGAGATGTCTTGGAAATTTCGAAACATGTCAACCCCTTTTTTTAGCTTCTGAGACAAGAAATCAGCTAGGTGGAGGAAAGAAGAAGGACTTGTACCCCAAACTAAACAATGCCAGTGCTCTTTCCTGCGAGGCGCGGAACATCAGCGCCGATGGCAGGTTCTGCTTTCAGCCGCTCCGGTGTGAAGACGTGCAGCTGCTTCGTTACTTTGATTTCTACGACAGCCTATTAACGATCATCACCGCCATCTACCCCCTCTGCGAGGGGAAGGGCTCGCTGCCTGATCGCACCGTAGCGAGCGGGGACTACGTCCGTGGAAGCCATCATTAACCTTGGCCGCAGCAGCGTTAGCCTGCGCTCGGAGCCGATGCTCCCAGGGGGACACGGTCCCACGGGGAGCCCAGCCGGGGTCCGTGCAGAGCAATGACCTCCCTCGGGGTCTGCGGGGCCACCCTGCAAAACTCTCCAATGGGGATAGAGTTTCCTATTAAATTTTCCAGGATCGTTCTCTATTCCATACTATACACTTGTGGAGTAACATCGCATTCCACAGCAGCCTGCTAATTCATCCTGTACTAGCGGAAAATCCTCTGGATACCTTGTGCGTGCTGGATGGAACTGGGTTTTGACGCCATTGAACCCGGCGGGGCTTGAGGCTGGTACGGGGATCCTTCCAGGCCAACGTCCACGGGGCAAGGCTCGTCCTCGTCCTCCAGAACACTGCTGAGTGCTCCCAGGTCCTACCACCCTCGAGCATCCAGCCGCTTGTGTCCCACCTGCCTGCGCGGCAGATCTACCTGCCGGCTGCTAAAGGCATTGGCTGCTTGAAAGGGAGCACAAGGTGTCACAGGAAGACGTTGAGAAACACATTTCCTTCTTTGAGAAAAAAAACCCCTGCCATTAAAAAGAAAAGCAGAACACATCAGGGGTGTGCAGAACAGATGCAACGAAAGGCGTAAGGTCACTTCATTTCATACCCCAAACTCCGGGAAAGGCGAGCGCTGAATGCTGTTCTCTCACGGACTTAAAAACATTAAAAAAAACCCGAACAACAAAACATCACCCTTTCTGGTCCAACCTGTTCCTTTTGGTACTCCAGCTGCAACTTTTTAGGGCGCAAAAGCACATCCCTCATGACATTCAGGTTTGAGTGCTCCTGAACATTGGACTCAAAGTCAAAATGCAAAGTCTCGAACGCACGCGCGTATCACGGAGGGAGGAACGCCCCTCGTCCCCCGAGCCGATGTATAACCCTCCCTAAGGCCGAACAGCCCGAGCAGCGTGTCCCTCGCCGGTGTCATACCCACAGCAGCCTATTTTTGGGTAGCGTTAGGTCTTGGAGACCATCCAGCGGCAGCTCTTACGATCCACGCTGACTTCAGGCTGACTCATATCCTTAACTCACGCGCGCCATTGTCTTTATTCAGATTTCCCGTTCCCAGTGCAGGCATCTGACAGGGGTTAATTACAGCTTTTTTTCAGTGACTGTTTCTTTTGTTTCTCCCCTTTATATTTAGTACCTTTATGAAGGGGTAAATTTATAAGGGAGTAAAGCAGACATTAATGAAGATGTTCCAACTGCAAGAGTCTGCCTCAGCACTGGAGAGGAATGCAAAAACTTCTCTGTATAGAGTAAACAGGGGCTGGGAGCTGGGACCATCCCTGCCCAGCTCCTGCCGTGCCAACCAGCCCTGAGTGCAGGGCTCAGCCCCCGGCCAGGGCGCGGGGCCAGCGCAGGCGGAACGGAGACATCCCCAACCAGGAGGAAAAAGCAATCGTTGTTCCTTACGGAAGAAATGACAAAAGATTAGTTTTTAGGTCAGAATTTGACTCTGGCTGGGATCTCCTTGACCGGCTTGCCAAGGCCTGTCAGCCTTGCAGCCACGGGGCCGGACGGCGCAGGACTGTGCCTATGGATGGACGAGACGGAGCGAGGAGGGCTCAGGAGAGATCTCTCTAACAGAGCTTAGCAGAAAATAACAGCTTTCCTCTGGGCTTTTAGAGATACAACCTAGAGAACGGTGGACAGAAATATATTTTTTATTACATTCTAGAAAATGGCTTTGTCTTGCCAAAAATCGTACGGACTGATACAATTCTGTGTTGACAAACACCGCACAGCCTCGTGCAGGGGACACCTCCGACAAAGGGCAACGCTCATCCCTCCAGGACAGGCTGTGTTTGGGGGGGGACGCACTGAGAGAAGGGGAGGAAAAGCATCCCCAGGGGCAGGGAGAATCAATTCCCCATTTACAAGCACGACGGGGATTTACCGGCTGCAGAGACCACGGCACGGCTCCCCAGGGAGCGGGGCCCCCAGCAGCCACCAGGCACGGCAGAAAGACGACGATTAAAGGAGCAACCGCCACATGCAGAGCACCTAATCGCGGAAAGGGTGATTTACAGCCAAGCAGAATAACTCATTCCTGTTAAATCAGGTATACAAAGTGATGGCACAACACAGGAGCGAGGGAGGGAAATGAATCGCCCTCCTCCACTCGCCAGTTCCGCGGGTTTGGGAGCTCCAGCCCATGACACCCTGGGCTTGCCGTGCAGCACCAGGAGCGAGCCAGGATCAGTCCCCTCCTCCCGCAGCCAGCGCCGCTCCCCTGCGCGAGCCGTCCTGTCCTCCGCGAGCCCGAGGCAGCCGCAGATGGAAAGGCTCAGCCTGCCAGATTTTACGCGAGATGTTTTATTTATATGCTCTTCCTCCTTGATTACACCCTGCTTGAGATAGAGCAACACTTTTTCTTTCCACCAGTGTTCACGAGTCCTGTCTAATAGTAAATTTGCCTGCAGACGGTGCAAAAATAAAAAGGATAAAGATCTCCCGGTTAAGCTGAGCAGCAGGGCCCGTGGCCGGTGTCTCCAGCCAGGTAAGGCGCCGCTCGGCAGCTGCCGAGGGTCCGACCTTCCACGTTCCCCTCGGGCAAGAGGAGAATGAGCAACCCCTGCTGCAAAACGGGTGGGGGATCAGCCTGGCACCGAAAACACCTCGATGACAGGGCTGAGCTGCGAGCCCCCAGGCTGGCTGTGAGCACGTCCGTCAGCGTTCCCCATCTTGAGGAAAAAGAAAAAAGTTCCTGTTAATGGTCCATCTCATTCCGTGCTTTAGCATCTGCCTGGAACGGGGGAAGCTCGACACCTTCGTGCACGCAGCAGAGCATTGCTCATGGTTTGGTCCTAGTGAAGGACACGGGGAGCAGGCTGGCCCGGCCGCGCTGCGCTGGAACGCCCGCTGGGTGACATCCGAGGGGCGCGGGACAGCGCGCCCGTGCTGCCACGTGTTCGTGACCCCTTCCAGTCCCGGCCTGCGGGCTGTAATGGCCCGTCGGTGCCGTTGGGAGACAAGGAATAAAGGAGCCAACCAGACATGGCCATTTTACAGAGAATTGGCCCGCAAATCTAAGTCCCGTTAATATTTATTTTTGCCTGGCAATGGACATCTCTGCTAGTGGCGTACGGGACTCTAATGGCACAGGTCTGTGCTTTGAAGGGACACACTGAACTGCATTATCCGACTTCCTTCGGGTTGTTTTACCCAAGATAATTCCCATTTCATTCTGTCTCTTTTCCTGGAGGCAGCTTGTAAAAGTGGGGAGAATGAGAGAACATAAAGGCGGAGAGGCAGAAAGTGCTGAATAAAGGCGGCGGCATAAACCCGAGGGGAAAGGGATTTAACGGCCCGATCAGCCGTCCGAACACCACGCCGTGCCCAAAGCGCAGGGCAGGAATAACGACTCATTAGACCATAACTTCAGAGACTTGGCCAAGACCCACTGGACTGAACCGATTACAGCAGATTATACTAAAGAGTGATTGATTCCTCTGGAGCTGGATTTCACACGGCTGGTTCACAGAGCTCGGCTGGGCTGCTTAAGCAAGTTTAAGGGAATGCAAAACGCGGCTAACGCGGTGTCATTTGCAGGCATGAAGGTGTACAAATGTCCAAACGCAACCACGCTTTCCTAAGCCAGGGCCTTACACACTTGTTTTGCACCAGCCTCCCTTTTCAGTCAGCACGGCTGGGAACCGGGGAGCAGAGCAGGGATGGAGCTGTCTGCAAGCTGGGGAGATGAACACAAAATTTCAAAGGATGAAATTTTGATGAAAACCAGAAAGGGAAGCATATGAAGCTTTTCTTTCCCTCTGTTTCACAGAAATGACGTGTTTTCAAGAACCTGGCAGTGGTATTTGTGAGCCCAAATACCTACAGCTAAGAAGAAAAGCATCGAACAGTCCCCAGACACACAGGCAGATGGGAGAGCCCCGATCTCTGACAGCCCTTACCCTTCCTTCCCTTGCCCCACTGAGTTTTATTCCAAAAGGAGAAAACAAAACTGCGTGAAAAGCAAGAAGAGAAGTCAGCAAAGACTCAGCAAAGAATTCAGATGGCGTGATCAACGTGGCATTCAGAATAATTCATGTCTCATTCCGCTTATCAACGGCACTTTTTATTATTATTATTTTTTAAGACTGGCTTTGGACTCTTTATTCGGTTACTGGGACCTATTGATGCCTCCCGTGCCGAATCGATACACCGTCCTAGAGAACATGGAACAAAAATCCATACTCCTCCTGCTCAGCAGTAGAATCCTGCAGGCTTGGTGTCCGGGTGCCTGAGGGATTGCTCTGTGGGTAGGGTATTAAAACTGTCAAGTGTGGATGCTTGGGTAATAAAATGACCCATTCCCTGCCTCGACCTACACTTACCCCCGCTTGGCCACTGACCTGGAACATCATTTGCAGAATGCATGAGCAAAGCAAATTACCAGGGCAGCTCCCAAAGGCTCCGGGTCCTGCTTGGAGCTGGTTTTTGCTAGCAAAGCCATACTGGCCCAGAAGATGAGATCAGGGCTCACACTAAGAGCTGCTGCAAGCGTAACCCCTGAGCCCAGGCACCGGGGGGTGGTTTACACCAGCAGGGCCCCCGATTCCCCCTGCACCCCGTGGGCGCAGGCGGGTGCTGAGGAGCTGCCACTTCCTGACGGAGAAGGGGCAGGGGGGGAAGCAAAGAGCGGCTTCGCAAGCTCGTGGGGAGAGGGGGCCACCGAGGGTGCACACCAGGGGAAAACGCGTTTCTGCAGCAGTGGGTCCAGGCCATCACGCAGGGCACATTGCCCAGGGCATCTGCTAGCCCATCAGCAGTGCTGCTGCTGTGCTGTGCCCAGGCAATCCCCAGCACACCCCGTATCCCAGGGGCTGCTAACAGCGCCCGCGTGGGAATAATTAACACCTTCAAATACCCTACTCATGAAGGCAGCTCCGTTTATCAAGGCAGCACAGAGCGTTTTCAGCAGGGCCCTTGCCACCGGAGAGGGCATTAACATCGCCATCCTGGCTAACGTGCTGGGAGTTATTTGTTCCTGCCAGCCCAGGCAGACGATGATGGCATTTATCACATTCTGCACCCCTGCGCTGTGCCTAGCCCCAGGGCACGGGGCTAATTTAAATCAACGACCAAAAACTAGATGGAGAAAAAGCGATTTTCTCCATCAACATTTATTGACAACGGAAACCAGTTCTGGATCTGCTGGAAACCATGGCAAAAGCCAGTACCTCCACATCAGCTCCTGCACCGGGGGGCGTGTGGGATTGTCACTGGGCCACCGCTGCACCATCTGAATCCCTTCTTGGGGGGAGGGAACCGGGAGATGCTTTTTGCTGCGACTCCTCCTCTCCCCACCCCGACTTTAGCGCATGATGGAAGAGATCAAATTGGTTTCCTTTGAAACTTGCTGGGAAAATTACGCCGCAGCCACTTGCACAAGGATTTGCTAGCAGTCGCATACGCCTGTGTCTCCCGTCACCGTATTAGTGGATTAAGTTATCTTCATATAGCTCGAGAGTTCAGCCCCTCCGGACAGCTGAGGGCTGAGTCCTGCTCATGGGCTTCTTCTGAGCCGCTTTATTGGGATCCTCGCAGTACCTAAGCCACAACTGATTTAGGAGCTTTGAGCCATGGTTAGAAATGGCAATTCAGCGCTTATGAGTCTTTAAATAAATATTTTATACCTAACCATAGCAATAATGACCCAAGCTGCCCAAGCCTCCTCCTACAGCGCATCGGGAACGCAGATCGACAGCGGTGCTCAGCGTGCCTCTGCTTTCCCGTTCAGGCCTAACGCCGAGTTTTGTTGTTGGGTTTGGTTTGGGTTTTTTTAAGGAAGAAAAAAAAAAAAAAAAAAAGAGAATCTGAAGACTTACACAATGTTTGCAGAGCACACACAGAAACTCCTCTGAGACAGCTAGAGTCTAAGAAATGAATCAGGAATGGAATCAAATTTTGGCCTATCCTTATTTTTTCTACTCCATAACAGAATTGTAGATGGACTTTTTTTCCATTTGAACTTTTTCCTTGAATCAAACCTCTTTTCCCCGTCTTCCCTCGAGGCTGGCCTCTTCCTTTCAATGTCTGCTTATTCAAAAAATTGTCCTGGCAGCCAGCCTTGGCACAGCTTTGCTCTGGGGAAAACAACCGAGAGCGTTTGATATTGGTCTTGTTTGGATGCTCTTGCTCACCTGGCGAGCGGATCCCGACTCCTCTTTGCAGAGGCAGATCCAGGCTGGCATGCCGGGAAGCTCCGTTCCGGCACGCAGCTTCATTAATCAAGACAGCTTCTTAAACCATGAATAAGAAGCTGGCTGATTTGAAGCTCGTGGCACCTGCCCCTGTGGAACGGTCGCCCTTGCTCCGTCACCAGGACGAGCAGGAGCCTTCGCGCGCCGCGTTTCCCTGCTGTACCAAGGACAAGGAAGCAGAATGGCTTGTTAGAGACAAACCATTTATAAGGGGTTTTGTTTTCCTTGCAGCTCCCAAACGACTTCTTAATTGGTTTGAGTTGAGGCAAGGCATTTTTACATCATTTTTTTATGTAACCAAAGAGTTAGGAACAAATATTTTAGGTGGAGCAAAACGTTCCCTTCAGCGCAAAGGCTTTTCTTTCCCAACTGCTTGGTTTTCAAGCGCACAGAGATCAGTTTGTTTTATGTTGCCAACCATACCGTCAAGTGCCCGTATTTATGACTGATTTTTGAGATCAGATTTATTATAGAGTTAAAAACAATTTACATTAAAATGAAAATTGAGCTCATTCACCCTGTTTTATCACCACGGTAGTAACAGTCCATTCTGGATCATTTCTTGGTTTATGTTCAGGACAAACACATTTTAATGAGTCTGTCGCTGTGGATTTGGGTGACTACACTGAAAGATGCTATGAACCTGCATCATCCCCTCTTTGGCTTTACTGTGGTTTATTTGGGGGGGGTTTGGTTGCTTTTCTTTCGCATTCGTATTGTATTTAAACGCACGAATGTTAAAGCCATCCTGTAGGGCTTGTGGAACCCAGACAGCCCTGTGCCTGTGGCTGGGAGGGGACTTGTGCTCCGGCACCCGACCCCGGCCTTGTTCTCCCCTCCCTGGCCCACCGGGCTCGGCACGGTGGGTTTCCTAGGAGCGTGGTCAATGATCGATCTTCAAAGGATTGATGCCTATCTCTGGCGTGCTTTCCCCGCCACATTTACTCCAACATATGTCTGCAATCTACAGGGGCGACACAAACAGCTCAGCCGTCCACATGACTGCGCTTGGGAGCTAAAAATAACCTGCCCGAGCGAATACATTACGTTCCGTATGCAAAACGCCGTGTGTTAAGTGTCTGTTTGCGCTGCTGATAAAATGTGTGTTGAAATATCCGTGGCCTTGATGTCTCGTATTCACAGAATAGGGCTTTGGCAGCCAAAAATACCACCCACCACACGCGCTTAAATAGCAGGCATATTAATCTGTTTAATTCCTTGATTCTCTGCCGTTTTGAAGGTCAGGTATTTGCCTACTGTACCCAAACAGCTCTCAAACTACAAAACAAAGAACAGTTAAAAGCAGACAACGAAGGCTTAGGGAGAAGTGCCTCTGAGTAGTCATTCAAAGCCAAGAGGAATTTTCAATTAGATCACGCCTATTACTCCTTAGTGTTTGCTTTCTCTAATCTTTCAGCACTTGAGCACGGAGAACATGAAACAGCCTTCCTGCCCCTCCAAGTGGGAGCTGTGGACGAGCTGGTGAGGAGGCGCCGAGCCTCCACGTGCATCTGGAACTTGTGTGCTTGCAGGCACTAGAGCAAACACAGTTCACCTCGCTGTTAGCAATTAATTATCAGCTACTGAGTTTGCTTCTGGAGAAGAAGAAATACTGAACTAGCAGCTGCCTTCCTGCTGATTGCAGAAACCTGGGAGCACTCAAGAACTTAAGGGATTTGCCAGCAAGATACCAGAGACTCTCGCAGCCATAACTGGGAGCAGACCACGGCAGTGGCCACCTTCAGCCACCACGCCAGCCACCTTTGGCCACCACGCCAGCCATCTTCGGCCACCACGCCAGCCTTCGCAGAGCAAGCGCCTCCTCCCTCCCATTGACGCCCCCAGCCACGCAGCTTCCCCGTGCGTATGAATCCCAGCGCCAGCCTTTCCGTTTCAGTGCAAAAGTCAGCCATAAACTACTGCAACCACAAAGTAATTCTTTTACTTCAGGAGTTCCAGACAATCCATACTGTCAATATTTGCCGCTTTATCTCGTTTGATTACATCCTTTAATATTTTTCCAAAAGATCCACTGGTTTAAACAAAGTTCACTAAGGCTGACTGCTGCACAAGGTTCAGGTTTTTTTGTGCATGTCCTTAAGCATTTTCTCAATTTTCTCAGTATTTGGTTTCTTCTACAATTATTGACTTAGTCCAAAAATGGACGGCATCCCCTGCCTGTTTATGAACATACTCATGCACGGGCTCAAATTTGTATTTATTCACATGCAATGAAAGCGCCTACGTGTTCTTCAAGCCCCTTTAATAATACCAAAGGTATTTGTAAGAGAATAAACACTGGCTATGGGTCTTGTATCTACAGTAACTGTAGTTCCTGGATTCATAATCATAATCTTTCATATTAGCATCATCAAAGCTCTTCTGTAAGGCAAAGTAAAACTATTAGCCTTTATGGGATGGAACAGACACAGGAGTCTGTACGGGGGGGGACGACAGATGTTCATCTTCCTCCATGGAGCTAGCTTCATCTTGGGGCTGTCCATCTGCATAACAGCTCCATGCCATGAAAATCAACAAGCCTAAGTCCTCTGACCAACAAACAAGAGTAAAATTGCATTAAAAAAGAAAAAAACAAAACAAAACAAAACACAGAAAAACCTCCACAGTAATTTTTGCTGCAAAACCAGGACAGCTTTGGGGGGTTTGTGAGCTTTTCCTTAAAGACACAAAACACTGCCTATCTGGTCTGGGTGCAGGACGCTGCCCGGCCTTTTGTGCCATTCCCCCTCCCGGCGAGCGCGGAGCCAAGCCGAAGCCAGCGCTCAGTAACCCCCAAACACGCGAGCTGCGTTAGAGGAACATCGGCACCAGCCGCCGCGCTCCGTGGTAGCCAGAGCCCCGGGCAGGGCAAGCTGGAGGCAGATGCGGTCCATTTGCCATCTCCGAGACATGCCGACAGGAGGGGAGAAAAGGAGCCCTGCGACAGAGGAATGGAGGGCTGGTGGGAGAGGGGCATGGGCAGAGAAGGGGCTGGGCTGACTGCCCTCCGGCTTGGAAAATAACTGTATTTTGAAAATCATCTTCATTTTGTAAAAGGAGCAAGCTTGCTTCTTTCATAACGCTAACTGATGAAATTACCCCGTGGGAGGGAGGAGATGAGCCTTGCTACCTTTTCTATTAAGACAGCTCTGCCGTGGGAACTCCTTCCCACCAGGGAAACCTCGCTGCTCTGGAACGCGCGATCCCGTAAACGAAAACAGCCCAGACACCCCGAGCAAGGGCTAAGGGGAGCAGGGCAGAGCTGACGGTACCGACGGCAGCGCCCATCCGAGCCGATCAAAGCCCCACCGGTGCTGTCACCCAGCGTGCGCACGGACGCCCCCCGCTCACGTGTCCCAAGGTTTTAGCCTGAAAGTCTTCCCTTTTGGGTTGTCAGCAAACGTGGCACGCAGATACAAAAAGCAAAGGCTGCTTTTGACAGCTCACGTTAAAGGAAAGAGAATGTAAAATGGATTGAAGTAAAGCAAGGAATGAGGTGACAGAAGGGGCTTTATCCGATGGAAAGGATTTTAGAGCGGGATGTCTGATAGCCTTCGTTAATCATCATCTACCAACGCCTACGCGCGCTCCTGCCACGGGGCCCTCAGCTGTATTTGCATCCTTAGAACTGGGATGTCTTTGGGTGCCTCGGTATCGGAAACCAGATCAGAAAAATTAGCTCTGCTCAAAGCCTCTGTACTCACGAGGGGGACTGCTGTGTTACAGCAAACGAGAAGTATTTTTGGAGCACAGATGATATCTGCTATCGGAGCCAATTCTGCCTGTCCTTGCCTAACTTACTTAGCCTGAAAGAAGCCAGATAATAGGGGGTTTTGAAAGCGCCTCCACCCGCAGCTAAGGGCGACCTTTCTGCAGATCGATGGCTCCTGCCCAGGTACCGACGGGCATCCAGCACCCCTGGAGCCTGCACTCAGAGGACACCGTGCACAGACAGGGGCCCATTTGCAATATGTTTTAATTTAATATGTTTAATATATGTTATTCAAGCCACTGGTCTCTTCTGGCCCATTTCTGAGCTTCAGCCCCAGCCCTCCGGGTCCCCTGCAGAGGTAGCCCAGGCAAGGCTGGGGATTCCCCACCCTCCAGGGAAAAGCCCAGCTCATGAGGGAAAGGCTTTCTTCTTGCTTACCCTAAAAGACTGGGTGTTCAGTTAAACTTCAGGATATAAAACTTACAGAGTGAATTTCTAAAATGCAAACACTCAACAAAACCCCTCGCACTAATTAGCCCCAACCCAACTGCCGGCTCGTACTGCAAAGCCCATCCTTTCCCCCTTGTTTTGGAGTGGGCAAAGGCTGGTAAATGCTCCCAATTGCTTGGTGTGCTCCTTATTTGTTCTGCTGGTTTATACCACATCAGTTATTATTTTTTCATGTGAGCACTTTTACATTACGACGATGGTAATTATGGCTTAGGGGAAGGTGCCTTTGTAGTGGGGTTGGGAGGGTGCGACATTATATATGGGTGTTTCTAAAAAATGGTGCTGGCTGTTACTACCAACATTTTTCTGCAGCCCTGGTGCCCCTCTCCATCACTGCGCGCTGTTTGCACAAGGAATGGTGAACATAAGAGGTAGCGAGACAGTATGACACAAATGGGGGATTCCAAGGGTTTTCCAGGCCCTTCCTGGAGCCCATTGGCCCCCAGGGCAGGGAGATCTGCCCCAGTAGCCATCCTGGTCCCATCGCTAACCCTCCGAAATGGCAATGTCACTTTTCACCCCCACCTATTCAACAGGATGGCCGTCTCCCCTGCTGTCCCCAAACGCGAGATAGCCGCTTCTGCTGTGGCAGCGGCCAAGGGATCCTATGCTGGTTCTCTCTAATTCTTCTAATTGATTTTTCTATAATAAGCTTTTTGCTAGTGAGAGAATTCACATTAAGTAGCTTTTCTTGTCCAATATCCCTCCTCATTTTTCTTCCTTGTCTGTTACCAACATCTGTGGAACAAAATTGATAACAACAGGGGATCCATTACTGTCATGCCAGGGGTGCACCATCAATCCAGGCGCTTCAGAGGTTCAAATCAAAAATACTCTCGTGTTCCAAAGGGAGTCAAACGCTAAGTAGATATGCTTTATTGCTAAAAAAATATACTTTTATGGAAACGGTGTGATATCTGGTTATTCCGCTTATTAGTACGTTGTAGAGTCTTCCCCTTTGTGTGCCGCTTTCCATTTGTTTTTCTGTTGTTTGTAGTCAAACCACATTACTTGGTCCCATCACTCTGTCATCCCGTCTGCTGGCTCCGGTCCAGTTTTATCCCGCAAGCACATTCATCTTGACAACACACCTGGGGTTTCGCTCATTCTTACTTTGGCTTTTAATAGACAAGTCCCCATGCACTCCATTTATTACCTTGTTTATATCAAAGAGCGAACTGAAGAGCTGCACACCCGAGGAAATCGCCTCAATTATCAAACCCGGCTACTTGACCAAAGGCTTTAAACCGCTCTGAAGTTATACTTAAACCTCCGTGCTCAGCCACGCGAAGATCTCTTAGTTTGCATCCCACGACACGTTTGTACGCTCCAGGTAAGAGCAAGCGACGCCGCCCGAGGCTGGAACGACGGGCTCAAGCCCAAGTCCCTGCCCGTGAGCGATGGTTCAAACATCGCCGCCCCAGAAAGGGGGCTCCTGGCTGTCGGTATCCTAAGATAAATCTCACTGGAACATATAAGCGCTTTAGGCATATGAAGAACAAATAATGCTAAGGCAAGTAGTTTACCACAGATGTGTTGGTACAAATGAACAACACAAGGTACCATAACGCTGGAGATAACGACGAGCAAGCCTGACAAGCCCCTGATAGTTTCGATATTCTCCAAACCCTTATAGCTCTCTCTGTTCTCCAAAATTAAACCAGAAATCTAAAAATCATTAGCTTTAGTCTAAGGTTTTTTTCCCCGGTATTTCCACTTCAGGTCCAATGAGCAATAGCTCAAAACCCCTTTCTCTCTCCTCGCGCTCAGATCCCCCCGGAGCGCTCTGTCTGCTTGTCGGGGGGAGATGCAGCTCTGATGCGGGCAGGACCCCGCAAAGCCAAGGATGCGCAGGGATGGGGTCTGGCGGGAGGCAGACGCTGCCGACACCGGAGCGCATCCATTTTCATGGAAATCCTGAGGGAGAAGTCGAACTTAATTCATACGGAGCCAGGTGCCCTTGAAAACAGATCAAACCAGTGGGCAAGCTCAGGAATCAGTGTGGTTATTAATGAGCTTTGGAGAAAGAAGCCACCCAAGAAATGAAAATGCTGAGAAAACCGGAGTGGGACCATTTCAACGAGCAGCAGCGGCGGAGGGTCGCAGGCCCTCGTGTGTCAGCCGCCGGCAGCACCAGCCCTTGGCTGCTGTGCTTGGGAAGCCTCCGTGGTGCCCTCTTCTACTCTTGGCCAATGTTTAGACTCTGGTTGGGCATCGCCTCCTTAGTCTGTTAACACTCTGAGAGCTGGGAGGCAGATCTGGAACCGAAACAGCAATGTTTACCGGCACCTTCTCCTCCAAATAACCGGCAAGCTTTGACGCATAATTGCGTTTCTACAAAGTTTTCTGTTTGGGTAGGCACAGGTTGGGTTTCCTCATTTTTGTGCAGGGCATTTTACCTCCCGATGGTTCCCAGCATCGAGACAGCAAAGCTGATTAACACACCGTTACCTGATCAGACACAACACGTGCACCGGGAGAGATTTTAAGCTGCCGGTTCCAGCATCGTTCCCCGTGATAACTCGTGCCGGGAGCCGGCGTGAGGCGGGCAGCCGCGACTGCTTTTGTTTAAGATCGCAGTTACTTCAGATCACTTCCAAAGACTCTCTTAGTCCGAGCTGGTTGTTAACGACCTCTCCATCATCCTCATCCCAGGCAACCCCAAGCTGGCAAATATTTGGGTTTATAACTCCGCTAATAAATTCCAGATTTCGCACCTCCTGCGCAGCGAGGGCGCCGAGGCCGACACCAGCACAAGCTCGTTTTCTTACTTGTTTGCAGCCAAGCTGTAGTCTTTATCCTGATCAAAAGACATTGCTACCACGGCCTGGCACCCAAAGCGCCCACCGCTCAGGCGCACGGTACAGCCCCGCTGCAGCCCTCTGTGCTTAAAGGCTTTCCCGAATTTCACACCAGGCTCTGATTCAAAGCAGGCTGCAGAGGGAAAAAAGGAGATCGTTTTGACATGTTTTGAGCAATTTTGCTGTTGCCATGAGGTGCTTTTTTCCCCTCTCCCATCAGAGGATGAATTGCTCCATTTCCCCCCAAAGGGATGTCATTAACTCAGGTGTCTGTGTTACAAACCCGTGTTTCGCTGCTATGTTCTGCGCGTCGTTCCAGGCAAGGTCTCTCCCATCTCCTGGTTCGGCAGCACAACAACTATCACCGTCTGGAGCCAAAGCACCATTGAGAAAAATAATAATCCAAAAAGTAATTAAATTAATTGACCAGGGAAGTGATTCTGTGAGGCTGTGGGGATAATTAAAGCTAACACATGTTTTATGCGTTTACAGCAGAACCACTCAGGGCTGCAGCATTAAGCAGCCTTTTTAGCTCCAGCCTTCACCCAGCGCAGCCACCCGGGCACCCCCCTCGCTGCCTGGCGGTGCAAACGGGAGCAATAAATATGTATAACGTGCTTTTTTCTTAATGATATTCATGAGAATAGGCCCCACATTCTTGAGGCTCAAGAGGAACACGACTGAGATTTGCAAAATCATAAGGGCAGAAGAGAATATCGATGTCGAACGGTTAGTCACCAAATCCCTCAAAACCAGAGCTCACTGAAGCTAGAAGGGACGGTGTTTGATAAGAGGAAGGGCTCTTGGATAGTCTGGGCTTAGTTTGTATTTTAGAGCAGGCAGTGAACTGGAAACTGCTGCCAGGGGAGGCTGTCAAGGTAGAGCACCAAGGGAATGAGGTGGATCCACGGACCACAGATACCAAAAGCAGCGGGCAGGGATGTACCCCTGAAGCCTGAAGGGTAAAGGGAAGAAGTAGATTTTTCTACCTCATATACTTCTGTCCCTTGGCGTCCCCTTGCTCTGCACGGGGAGACCTGGGAGAAGCCCTGGTGGCCCTGTGCCATAGGTTCCCTCGGGCCAGGAGGAGTCCCCCAGCTCCTGGGTGCACCCTGGCGAGCCATCCCTGGGTGGGCACATGCCACAGGTTTGGGGAGGGCCACAGGGCTCATGTTCAGACAGCTACAAAGCCAGCGAGACCTGCTGGAAGTGATGTAAACTGGGAACAACCACCGTCACCTGAGCAGGAGATGGATGGACAGCCTTAATTAACTGTTTCTTGTAGCATAGTCTTGATCATTTGGTTGATATTCCTGCAGTCCATTACAAACTCCATTAAATTTACTCGCCTCGCAGGCATTTCTACCTCTTATAATCAGCCTCATCCCTGTCAAAGATAAATTGCTTAATGGGGCAGGTTGGTCCCATACGAATGGAGCTTGCTTTGAACTTGTGGTGACAAGTGGCATCGCACCGAGGCACCCGACAGAAGGTTCCTCTGTTGTTTATCTTTGTAGTGATGTGGCATGAAATAAAAATGGGTGCCTCTGCCACCTGAGCGGCGTTCGTCAGGCTGTGCAGAGACTAGGAAATAGGAGTCATGTTAAAGGAACAAACCAAACTAAACTAGAACTCTTAAAAGACTTCCAGTTCTTTGATGTCTGTATTTAATATTGATACGTCGCAGCTACCAAGATGTCATTTTCAAAAATTAACATTTTCCGCTAAACCAAGCTCCATGCTTTAAATTTATTGTTTTAAACCATCGCTTGATAGTTATACCAGATCATTTAGTTCATATTTTTGAGCAGCAGCTGACAACAGTTTGTGCGTTCTCTAGCTGTCGTGACTTCACAGCCTCCTACCGTCTCTCGGCTCCAAACACCCAAACCCTCCCGTACCGGGAAATGCCTCGCCGCCCTCCTCCGACCAGGACGAGGTGCCTCAGGGCAGCTCTCCGGTCCCCCCAATTCATTACGCTTGCCCCGTGTCTTCATGCTGTGAGTCACCCCCCCGAAATCAGGCCACGGGGACTCTTTAGCATTATGGCATGGTTGGAGAAACCAGTCTGGCTCCGTAATTACAGTAACTGTAGTGCTTTAATGTTGATGTGGGTGTAATTTCTTAATTAACACATTTTGAAAAGCGCTTAATGCTGATGACAAAAAGCATTGAAACTTAATGCACTAACTCAATAACAGCATAACCTACTTTCTTCCAAATAAGAAAGCAGGGAATTATTAGACATCAGTGCATCATCCGCTAATGAGTTGTAATTCTGTATTAATTTACTTACTAGTTGATTAGATAGAGATTTACAAAATGTGTTAGAGACTGTGGTTCCAGAAAACTAGTTCAACATCAGAAAAAAAATAAGTTATTAAATTTTTCTCTATGGTGCACCTCAAATAATTAATTAGTTGGCATTTAAATAAAATTCATAAAGAATTAGATCTCGACTGACAAATTAGAACATTAGAAACAACCCAGGCAGCAGCACCCAGCTGCGGTGCTCGGGTGCTCAGAGGCGAGGGCAGAGCCGCCCCGCGCGCGTGCTCCCAAACCGGGCGTTCCGTGATTTCCATGGCTTTGGCTTCCCCTTTCATTTCTGAAGCTGAGACCCCGGAAATTTTTTCCCTATAACGCCCAGTTATTAACAGAATTCTTGCTGCTACGCTGGCCTTTTTAGAAAGAAAACCTATGAATCTATTATAGCATCAGAGAAACTAAGGCTTAGGGAATTTTGTCTGCAAAATCCAGGACAGAAAGGCGTTATTTTTTAACGAAGAGAGACAGTTCAAAGTTGCTTTCTGATGCTACCGCCCTTTTATTGCCACAACAGTCGCAGCCAAGTATTTTTCATTCTCCTACTGCAGACTCATGAGTTATTTCTGGAAAAAGGTAGTAAGTAAATCACGGAGAAAAGAGAAACATAACAAAAATCTGATGTCCTCCAGAGATGAGCCCCTAGGTCCCCGAGCACAGAGCAACGCGCCAGCTCCGCAGGGAGGATCCCGTCTCCCCGAGGTGCTCGGGCACGTGCCTGGGTTGGGCCGATGCCTCCATCGGACATAAATGCCAACAGGCAGCTGGGGAAGTGGCTCGGGGCATTCAAAGACCCCCAGGTGACTCTGAGACCTGAAGCTCCATTTCCAAGAGTGACTCTACGGAGCTCCGGTGGACCCACACTTGCTCTGGGGGAGAGCCCCAGCAACAACTTGGGGTGTAGCCGGCGTGCAAACGGCCCGCGCTAGCCCCTGTGAGCAGCTGATGTGTGCAGACAGAGCGGTAGCCAGCATGCGTGCGTAGGTTGCCAAGGTTTACAGCTTTCTGAAGAGCTCTGCCTTCTTCACCGCCTGCTGCCGACACTTCCACAGCAGGAACGCAGCCCTGGTGCTGCTCAAAGTTTCCAGAGTCAGACACGAGAATGTGTAAGCGCCATGTGCCAGTCTCACACGTGCCTGACTACGGGCTGTCGCTCCAAAGTCCTACCAACACCGTCCGTATTAAAGAAACAACAATTTATTTTCCAAGAAAGCATCAAATTCCTCTGTTCGAGAGATTTGAGGGACTGCAGAACTATAGCTACAGGATGTCAATAGGGGCTCTACAATAACTGAAACAAGTACTTAAAAATACACCTTCCAGGGGGGTCAGACTAAATGCACGCTTTCCTCCTTGTTATTCACTACTTAATGAACTCTTGTGTCGTCCCAGCTCCCCTGCAAGCACAGGTCGGTATTCCCAGAGGGTTTTCTGCCCCGGGAGAGAGCTCCCTCCTGCTGCCAAAGTTTCAGGGGTTCCTCTTCTATGCAACGGGCTATTCTGAACATCTACTGCTTTACATTTCGGCTTCTATTTTTAGATTCCTTTAACCAGGCTGGGTTTCTGTCTTTGGGAAAGGACTGTGATCCCATTAAAATACCGCACGGTACCTCGAGTCTGTCATAACTCAGAAACATATCTCAAGGAGAAGTGTCAAAATGGTAATTTCAGGCACAAGATTAGTAATTTATCTATTATATGTCCCCTTTTGTTTTGCCGATTGCCGTAGACTCTGATTCCTCTCCCACTTTTGAAGGTAACTGACGTTTGGCTTTTTTCAAGATCTGCCTTATTATATTCTGTGCAAAGCAAATCTGAGTTTTGCAATTGAATATTCTGTGTCAAGTGTCTCTCTTTTAGCACGGCCAATTAATTCCACGTCTTCCCTGCTTCTGAAACTGCTCTGAAAATTGGGTGCGTTTCCTACGAGCTCAGTTGTGACAATTTGTTAAACGCAAGTAACAAAAAATATCTTTCACACAAATGAATTAAACTAAACCTTAAAGCAGCTTACTTGAGCAGGACGACACCGACACCAACACCCTCCCTAGCGCGTTCTGTCCAACGCTCGCTTCAGAAGCTCTGTGGAACTGGGGGGGGCAGAGGCGGTTTTCTCAAAAAAGGAGGGAGGGGGAGAGCCAAGAGCAAGCTGGGATGGAGCCCCATGTGGAGACGGCGCCAGGCTGTGAACCATCCCGAGATGAAGTGCCCGCACTGTTCGAGCTCCTCATAATAATGGCAACGCAGACGCCGCTGCCCGCAGACAGAGCTGTCACCCCCAGACATTGGTGCAGGGACCCCTGGAACCGCTGGGTCTCCCAGCAGCCTGCCCGGACACCCCCCCCCACCCCAGCTTAGACTCTGGGTCTGGCTGCTTCCAGCCCAACGGGGCTCATCCCCGTTTGTCATCCCTCGCGTGTTCCCAGATGTCTTTGGAGGTGGGAATGCAAGCAGCGTTAAGACCACCAGCTTTAAAGGAACAGCAAAAAGCAATTCAGGGTCAGGATAAATAAATGTGAGCAACGGAAAGACCCGGATAAGAAAAACCAACTTGCTGCTTTAACTGCATCAAAATGAAACACCTGCCCTATTCTCCGTGCTTTGCTCCCTTCCCGGGAGCGTTCGCCCATGAAATGCTGTAATCCCAGCAGTTCCTGACGGAGAAGAGTCAGCGGTACAAGGAGGAGGAATCTGGCAAATCCAGCGCCTCATGCCTAGGGGAGCGGGATGCTGAGCGGTCTCAGAAGGAGCAGCAGAAAAGCAAAGCCGACGCTCCTCACGGATAGCAGAAGCGCCTGACTCTGCCGAAACTTGAAATAACCAAGAAGAAAGAGCTCACATGAAAAGATCCTGCATGTCTAGAATAGCTGCAACACCAGGAGGAAAAGTAGAGCAAGAGTCTGTGTTATTGTTGCCCAGGACTGTGAAGTATTTTGGTCCATGCACCCCAGAGCTGAGCACCTACTTCCATACATTAAATCCTAGATGAGCCATTCCCACACCAAGGATCTGATGATTACCCACACCACTTTGCTTGTCACCAGGGCAGGGGAAAAAAATACCCCAACCCCCCCCAAGCCCCTTTCTTCCTCTAATTCTCAGCTTCTGTACCAGCTTGGCACCCTCCTGCCTAGGCCAAGCCTAAGCGGTAACTGGGCTTTGTCTCAGCTCAGACTCTGGTTTTGTATCCCATACAGCAAAGGCTGTTTATCCAAAAGGATAAATGCTGACACCTGCAAGCCTCAGCTCTGGGGCAGCGCTGTTCCGATCACAGCGAGCTCCTGGCAGCCCCGAAGCCACCGAACCAAACGCCGCCGGGGTCTGAGCCCCATCCTGCCCTGCCAGGGGCTGTGCCCCCACCCCGGGTTCCTCCCGGTCACCGGGGCCTCCCAGCACCACAGCAGCAGGCGGGGAAGGTGGCACGAGCCTTTTAAGCAGGCTGTGACATCTTCCGAGGCCCATCAGGCTAAGACTCTCGATTTTCCTTTTCCTCTCTCTCCGCTCCATTTCCCCCCAGCTTTGTTTCTGGAAAGGCACCGTGGCGCTCGCCACTCCGCAGTCAAAGCACTAGGTTGGATCAGGAAGATTTTGTTATTTTTTTAATACTACATCTCCCACCCATCCCTCTGCACACAGGAGGCCAGGGAAGGCGTTGGGCGTGCTGCAGGCATGCCTGGGGATGGGGTGGGGGTCGGGGCAGCCCCTCCTGGCAGCAGGGACACGCGGCTCAGCTCGCCAGGATGGCGAGAGGGACCCCACCGCCTTTCCCCAGGGATGCTTTCCCGTGGGGGTTTGGGAGCTCACCCCGAGTCCCCCCCCTCCATTTCCAGGAGGAATAAACTGCAGGGTGTGTGTGGGGGGGGGGGGCTGAGCCCCACCGGGCTGCCAGCAGACGACCCAGGCTCAGGGTTTTATGCATCACCAGCAGCAACAAAGTGAGTGTGCGGGCCAAATGATTTCCTCCCTTACATCTGTGCCAGCCCATTAATTACCCTTTAGTGCAGCTGCACAGGCGTGACCAAGGGCACGGCGTGGGGCCCAGGCACTCCAGCAACGAATTGGTGCTGCCGCGTCCTTGCGGGTTGGCTGTGCCGCTCCGCCGGGCGCATCTCTAATGCAAAGCTCTGCAAACTCCTAGCCAGCAGAGGGGAGAGCTGCTGAGACAATCAAATTCCGTGCCGAATTAACCACCCCCCCCCACCCCCCCCCATTGTTTTAGCAGAGGATTTGCAGCCGTGGAAGCAACCCCACTGATTGAGAAGTCGTGTCCCTTTCCTCGCCCGCCCCCCGAGCGAAGCCTTCTGCAGGCGCCGCTACCGCCGCACAGCAGCTGGACTCCCTCGCACGAAATTTCATAGGAAAGCACATAATCTTATAATCATTGCCTCTGTAAACAAGTCATAACGTCTCAATTACAGTGAGGGTCCCCCGTGCTCTGGTTGTCTCTATATAACATTGCTAATTTAAAAACCAGAAGAGATTCTCAAAAGTTCAGAGAATTGCCCCCCTCCCTCCAAGCAGAATCTGAATGGAGTTTCCTGCACTCCCCATCTGTTCATTTTATACAATATGGACACTTTTTTCAAGATTAGATTGTTTTCCTCATCTTTATACCGATCCGCAGAGCTTCTGTGAGAATGATCTGGGCCATAGACTCAAGCTGGAGCAAAAGATCCCCTGCGCTGACAGAGCAGCTCTGATTATTATGCAAATATTTAAACAAGAAGAAAGAAAAAAGCAGACCCAAAATACCGGCGTTCCTTTCCGCATTTGTGAGAACGATGGGCAACTCATGTGAGCTCACCAAGGAGTTAAGATGCCTGTGTGTGCGCAGTACAGCGGTGCATCAACCCCAAGGTCCTCCCTGCGCCACCCTCCCGTCTCTTCACCTCCAAATCCCAGACGGGACGGGGCAGCTGCTCATTTCTTCTGTCATTCCCTACCCTTCTCCATAGCAGAGAGGAGAAGATAGGAGCTGACAGCGCCTGGATTATTTATAAGGATTAACTCCCACGGGGCTCTCCCTGATGCACAGCAAACACTCGTTATTTCGCCATCCCGCCCGAGCGGGAGCCGCGCCGATGCGGTACGCAGTCGTCCGCAGCACAAGGTCCTTTAAACCCCAACCCCTAGCAGGCTCAGGCACACGAGCAGCGAAGCGGCGTGAGGTTTGCTTTCATTCCCCCGTGGCTCCCGTTGCCTTTCCAGGTCTCCCCCTACCCAAGAGCAGCAAGGGAAGGCGCCTCTCAGGAGTACGAGACCACGCCACAGAGCCTGGGGCGCTGCTGTCGGGAAGAAAGTTCCGCAAAGCTCCGTGCACTTTCTGCATGGAGAGCACGTTCAGAGCGTGGGCACGTTCAAACGGGGATTTTTAGCTTTCGTACTGACCCTTCTTGCAGAGTTTATGGGTATAACGCCCCTAAAGCCAGAGCAGATGTTTTAACACAACCACTGTAGCCTTTCCAGATGTTAAGGTGAAGCTGCAGGAAATCCTGGGCACCTCGTGTGAGCTGTCCCATCGGTAGACAGCCCCAGGCTGCCAGCCCAAACACATTTTAGAAGCTCATCAGGGCCAAATGAGGCGGATAACTTGGTGGATATTCCCTGGACATTTCCTAACTCCCTGCTGCTTTCCACAAAGGCGCAGGGTGTAAAGGGCAGCACTCGGCGTTGCGGGGGTCTGAGGACCAGACGCGCTGCTTTGCAGGTCCCACGCGCTGCTCGCTGTCAACCTTAGCTGCAAATTCGGAACAGCCAAGCCGACCCTCAGCCGGGCTTTTCACCGCAGCGCGGTCGCTGCCAGGCACGTGGCCACGCTGCACGCCAGCCTCTCCCTGCTCCGGGTGCAGAGTCCCCGGGCTCTGGGGTCCTCACCATAGCCAGGGGCGCAGTACCAGGGTCATCAGTGGATAAAAGCTCGTGGCCTGGGGCTCACAGGGTGATGCAATTGTCCATTATGGATTTGGACTTGCTGAAATATCTGGAAATAAAGTGTTGTACTTTGCTACCAAGAGAAAAAGCAGCTTTTCTTCCCAGAAATCAGCTCAGCCTCCCTAGGAGGGAAGAGAACCGTGCAGCTGCGCTCCCCCAGCTCGGGTGAGAACATTTCCACCAGGCCCGGCCCCACAGCACAGGCACCGGGTCAGGATCATCGGCAAAGATGGCAGCAGGAGAGCGCCATGCAGCGCCCCGTCATTCGCAAGAAACACCATTAACGCTAACCCAGTAGCGCCCTGCACGCCCACCCCTGCCCAGCACCGCCCCGGCGGGGGCTCAGCAGCTTCTGCGTTCGCAGTCGACGTAGGTGGGTTAAAGAAAGGGAAACATTTTCTTTTCCGATGAAGAGAAAAGCTCCAGCAGCCAAAGGAAAGGCGCGAGAGCCCAGGCTGGCGAGCCCTGCGGGGCGTTACGAAGGCAAGGGATCGGGCACCCTTTCGAGCGGCTGATCTCTTCCAGGCTCCGGCTAATTACCCTTATCTCACCTCGAATTTTAAGTTCCATTTAATTCAGTTTGAATTTCAGCACAGATCTTTGAAAGGAAAGCGAGCAGGAGGCTGGGGGCCCAGGGCAGGCATGGCAAGGGGGTACAAACCCTCGCTCCCGGCTGCCGCGGCGGAGCGGGGGCTCCCAAATCCAGACGCATCCTCCAGAAATGCCTCCCCCTCGGTGCCCGCAGCCGTGATTCGCGTGAGGCCCATCTCAGCGACGGAACCGAAGCAGGAGGCGTCAGAACAAGGCGCCGAGGGACGCGGTTCTGCTGGGGGCAGCGGCTCAGCGCGAGGGCCCGCGCGTCGCCCGTTCCGCCCGGGTTCCCGTCACGCTCACCATTACGGTAGGAGATCGCCTGCCAAAAGTGCATTTAGCACCGTGACTAATCTCTTCCTCCGAGGGCTCTCAGCCCCACGAGGGGAGGGTTTCATCTCGTTACAGGCTTTTCTATAAAATAGGAGTGTGCAAAACCCAAAGTAAAATCTGAGAGCCGGGGGTGCTGCTGCCTCGCTGGCTGCTACGCGCTTGCGTGGTTTGCTCCCGACTTGTGATTTCTTTCGCGCTTAAGTCCAGTCCTGAGAAACGCTATTTAACTAAACTATATGTTGGGCTTTATTTTCCCTGCTGTAGAAGGGCATAAACCCAAAAGCATGCACAACGCTTAATATTTTCCCAAACTTTCTGTAAAAGCATCCCAGCAGACAATAAATGCCACAGATAATTCTTGTGCTTCCAGAGAAAATCCACGTCCTTATCAACAGCAAATGGTGGCTGCAGTTATGAATATTTAACAGACGACTAGTGACAAGTTTAGAAATGCATTGTATACCCCTAACCCAGCCCTGTAATAAACCCTGTGGTCTTGTGGGATAATTTTTTAATAAAAAGAAATAAAACCCATTAAGGCTAAGTCATTAAGTGCTAGAATTGTGAACGCCAAAAGCAATCTGTGCAACCCATCAGTATAACCTAGCCACAAGTCAGGGCCGCTTCCTAATGTATTTCAAATTTATCCTTTTTATGCAATAAAGCCATGAAATGCTCTTTGCATCGCTAAATAACCAGCCGGTGCAGCTCACTTCAGGGTGGTACCGGTACTTCAGAACCGAACCAAAGCGTAAGCCACAACCAAGGGCGGGCGCATCCTTGCACGCACGCGTGCCGTTGCTGTCGCCGCGGCACGTCCGGGAGAGCGAGTCACCGCGGTTTGCCCAGGTTTGGCACAGCCAGATGCTAGAGGGGGTGCTGGCATCGCCCCAGGAGCAAACCCAACCCATTTGGCCCAATGCCTTGGCCAAACCCCATTGCTTTCTCTCTTTTGCCTTCTGGCCTTCAGTCGACAGGGCTTATGTTCCCTGATGTATTTATTTATTTATTTCATCACAAACATGTGGGCTAAATACCTTATTAAAAAAGCCAAGCCAAGCCAGGCCAGCCCCTACACAGCCCTGCGGCTCCCAAAGCCAAGGCACAACCTTCCCCCCTCCCCCAGCACCCACCACCCCTGCTTGCTGGTGCACTGCACCCTCAGGAGCTTCCACTCCGTTTTTCTCTGCCAGGGACCTGCTGGAAGGCCTCAGTAACTTTTCTCCATCAGATTTCTAGACTTGCCTGCCTGCCGGCACTCCTCTCTTCTTCCTCGCTTCCCAGCTAAACCCTACAAGTTTACAGGCAAACACCAAAAATAAACCAAGGACAGGAACAACGCATCCGATCACTCCTCCCCCAGGCTCAGAAAAACAGTTTACAGCTCATTCTAATGCAGTTCCAGGAATGAAGGTTTCTGGGTGTATTGCCCAAAAATCTTTCAGACTCCTCTCAATTTCGGTTATTAAAAAAAAAAAAAAAAATTGTCCTCTAGGAATTTGTAGTATTTTGTAGCTACGTCCAAATTTAAAAAAAACAAGGTGAAATATTTTTTTCTTAGAACATTAAGTCCTGAAAATCTTCCAGAGAAGTCCCAGTGCCAAAGTGCTGGCAATCTGGGGATAAAACCCGAGAGCTGGGGTTCATTTTGCTCCCTTGGTCCAGCAGCGCTGCGGGAAGGGGCCGCGTCTCCCCGAGACCACGGCGGGCAGGGAGGCGATGCCCCGGCCCCGGGCAATTCTGCATCAAGCTGACAAACGGCCCTCGACATCTCTGGGCGAGGCAGCTGAGCCCCAGAGCTGCAGGACTCAGCCCCGCAAACTTGTTGAGGCCCTGGGGTGAAAATATTTGAATGAGTTATTTCTGATGTTCATCATATGAGATCCTGGAGGTTTTAAATCGGCTGCAGGGTTTTGGGATTCATCCTGAAACTTTCAGTGGAGAGCAGGCACAGCCCTGCCATTCGCTGGGTAAGGAGCGATGCAGATTAGGGAAGCTGGAGAAATACTCGGTGTTAAAGTTTCCCCTGAGTAACCGATGCGTCTGCATAAACAACACGGGGCCCTGCCAATAAAATCATCCACAAATGCTGTCAAATGGAAGAGCAATTACGGCTTCTGCTTGTTAGCAGGAAAATGATACATTAGCCGAGCTTACACAAAACACAAACACCTTCTGATTTAATTGACGATTAATGCCAATGTGCCAAGTTGCCAGACTAAACTTAATTGCTCTTTTTTATCTTCATTAAACGATAAGCACCAGCCACAGAAGTGGTTCTGGTGACCTTGGATTTACATAGAAATCTACTGCTTTTATTTCCAACGTGGCAACTTCACCGGGGGCCGCAGCGTCCTACGTCCCCTTCCTTGGCCAAGGCTGCTCTGCAGAGCCCAGCGCTGGGGTTCAGCCCTAAGGGGACGCACCTCAGCCCCCATGGCCCAACAGAACCATTTTTGCTTGTGCGATGACCTAAAACTGAAGTTTTTGCTTCTTCAGCGACGACGTGGCTCCTTGTCTCTCCCCGTTTGTGTTTTGCAGAAGAGAAAAATCTCAGCCAGCTACATCCCATCTCCATGGCAACATCCTGCTCTGGCTCCAATGGAGAAACACTTTGCAACCCCCTGTTACTGCAGGTTAGGTGCTGCAAAATTACACGCTATCACTCACAAATAACTCCATATTTAAAATGTTCTCTGGGTGAAGAGTAATGGCCCGATTTTAGCCCTTGCACACCTGAGCATCCTTCGCTTCACCCGTGGTTTTCCAGACAGCCGGTAATTGCAGACCAATTAATCCCTTTCTGTGCCCAAGCAGCACCTCTGGGGGGTTGTTGGGTTCCTCCGTAATCCCCTGGCGTCGTGCGAGGCCACGGGAGAGGCAGGGTACGAGATCCCACCTACAGCCCTTTGCGGTGGGATAGAGAACGCTGCCGTTGCACATCTGTCCCCCTCTGCTCCTGCCACCCCTCCCCGTGCTCCGTAAGCCTCCTTCCGCAGGTACGGAGGGGAAAGGGTAAAGAAAGACCCCCCCCTCACCTCCTGGGGCTAAAACTTGGGTAGGACCAAGCGGAGAAACCAGGGGAGAAGGGAAGGTTTCCACATCTGCGCGCTCCTGCACAAGCAAGCAGAGGGGCAGAGCTGCCTTGCCCAAATGAACTGGACGCCCCTGCCCGCAGCAGCTGGCCTTCCTCCTCCTTGTTGACTCCTCTTTAGTGGAATCGGGCTCCTTTCAACTTGGGCCGCACTGAGTCAGCAGGAGCGCGCTGGCCCTGCTGGAAGGGCCCTCCAGGCAAGGTTCAAATGACCAATTAGTGTCTCTATGTACTTTTAAGCTGCTTTCCAGGCTTGCAAAGGCTGAGTCAGTAACCTTTAAAAATGCAAAGCTTATCGGGGGATGCTTGCAACCGCATCGGCAAACATCGCAGCCCGGTGATGGGAACGTGCTGCTGAGGCTGGCTGTCTCAGTCTCTTATGCCATCGGTATTTCGGGACACCCCCCCAGCCTACAGAACCCAACCTGGGGGGAACTGGCCAAGCACACAGGACCGCCCCAAAAAGTAACCCTGGCTTGAACCAAGGCTCCTGCTCCTCGCCGGTGCCCCCAGCCCGCATGGGGCCAAGCGCCCACTGCTTCAGCTGCAGGATCAGCCCCGTACGTCACCGTCCCAGTAAAGCATCTCGGGAAGAGCGTGGGATATTTGAGGACCCAGACTGCAAAGTTCGCTTGGGCTGCATTATGGGATGCTCAGGAGGTAACAGGCAGTCAAGAGCTTTGCTCTGTATTGATGAGCACCATTGGACTGGATCGCTCAGGACAGCATTAGGGCTGGATCTGAAGACAGCCAGAGAAGGGAGTAGCTAGCCAGATTTGCCCAGCAGTGAATGATCCTCAAAGTTCAAAGTTTCTACCTTGTTAATTGGATTTTTCTGGCCTCAGCTTAATGCTATTGGGTCTTTTTGTGCCTTTCTTTGAGGAAAAAGCCTTTCAGTACCTGGAGCTTCCTCCCTGTGAAGGCACTTATCCACCAAAATTAAGTTACAAGCTTCCTTTTGATAAGATAAACAGACTGAGCTTCTTAACTCTACCACTGTAAAATATTCTCGCCAGTGCTTAATCATTCTTTATTCATCTTTTCAGCTCAGTGACATGGCAGCAGAAAGGTTAAAAGAAAAAAAAAAAAGAGGAAAAAAGCAGCAAAAAAGCCCCGCTCCCCCTCCAATAAGAGGTAAAGGGGTGTGCTATCCGAGGGAGCCAACAGCCCAGGGGCGCACAGTCATTGCACCAGCATCGTGCAGAATTACCCCGCAGGCCTTGCCGGGGTGCAGCGCTGCCACCCCGGGGGGGGGGAAAGGCAAAGCTGCCCAACGCCGGTCTGCGATGACCGAACCCCCCCCACGCTCCTTGGAGTGCCAGCGACAGGGAGTTGGAGCCAGACCGATAAGGTGGGCTGCCCCTTCGGCCCTGGCTGTCCCCACGTTCCTACGAACCCCCTCACCCATGCCCATCAGACACCAGAGGAAAAGGCAGATCGCCATCACGGCGCTTTGGAACCGCGTCCGGGACTGCTCAAGGATTCGGTTATAACAAACACAAACTCGGCTCGAATTCAGTGGTGCAAAGCTGGGACTTCTACACGTGATATTTCTCAATGTACAGATTTATCTGCAGCACGCAAGCCCCCCAGGATAAACTGGCCCCCCTGAGATGAGGCGAGCGATTTCCAGCACTCTCTGCTCATATGCAGCTCGTTCCTCTCCTCGTGTCCATGGTGCCAGGCCAGGGAGGACCCCGCTCCCAGCCGAACCCCCGCAATGGGCACTGCTGAGCCCAGGCACCCGAGGAGCAGGGTGCTGAGGAGTGGGGTGCTCAGCCCGGCCCCGGGGCACAAGCACCTCCTCCCCCAGCCCAGGGAAGCCTGCAGCAGCACTGGCTCTCCTTAGGAAGGCCAAAACCACGAAGAATTCCTTTTGGTCCAAACCCACCGCTATTTGTTGAGCTTCCCAACACAAACGCCTGCCTGGTGCTTTCGCCGAGAGTGAAATTTGGGGCTGGCTCCGTGAACAGCGACGTCTGTGGGACCGTGCAGATGCTGGGTTACGCCCCAAGAGCGCCTCACGAACCGGAGGACGGATTCGTTCGCGTTCCCCGATACTGGGAGCCCCAGACCACCCCGAGAAGAGCAAAACGCCCGGCCACCCCACAGTCCCCCGTTCACACCACCCTCGTTCCTGCTGGTTACGACAGCGATAACCGCTCTGCTGCGACGGCGAGAATGAAAGCCCTTCTTTGCGTATTTTGCAGTGCGGTACGGAAAGGGCACCGGTCACCTTCGGTATCTTCCAAACCCCTTGCTCCTGACTGCTAATGGCTGGCAATAGTTGACACTTGCAATTCCCATTTCATTTTTATAAAGCTGGTTCACTCCAACACGAGACCGGCAGTGCCATTTGTTACAGCACTGACCCTCTCACTTTATCCATTTATAATTTAGTTGTCAGTTAAATTTGATCAAATAGGTCTGAATTGAAGCCATGTGCATTAAAAAGAATGTCTTTTCCCTTCTAGTCCCTGTATTGTGGCAGGTGCTACTCGATAATTCAATCAGTGCCTGCAGAAAGCTGCTGTTTAATTAATAAGAAAATGGCAAACCATCTTCGGAAGAAAACCAGGCGCGGGTGAAAATCCCTGGTGAGAAACCACAGATCTTGTTAAGGACGATAAAATTCAGCCGGGCTCATTTACACCTCTGCTGGATTAAGCTCCGGACCTTCCTGGGGAGGATGGCAGCCGCCCCGGCAGCGCCGCCAAGCGCAGGGGCACCAGCCAGAGCCACGGGATTCGCGTTCCCGGTACCTCCGGCTCAGGCTGCCAGGGCCTCCTCACCCCAGCTCCTCCCCACAGAACATCCGTGGCTGTGAAATGAGGAATAACGCCGCTTTCGCTTGGAAATCCCACGTTTACAAAACAAAGATTCTCCCGTAAACTGTCCAGCCTCGGCAGCCACGGGGAAAAGCTGGGGGGGGGGGGGCGTTGGGAAAGTTGTTGATGCTTCACAGCTCATGAACTGGAGAAATATCTGAGTGATGGACGGGATTTTTTTTTCCTGATGAGAATATTGTAATTAATTCTCTGAAGAATCCTTGCTTAGGAACTTTATTAAATCCCATTAAGACTAATGAATTGTTGTTGTTTCCTAATTATATAGTTGTTTCTGGTTTAATGAACTGTATATTAATAGACTTATAGAGCGGACATTTTACTTTCAGGATGGCAATACTTTAAATAAGAGATGCATATCCTTGCTAATCGCCTCAGTTGCCAGTTACGGATGCTTCTAATCAATCTGCTGGAAAACGCGGTCTATTTGAATACAGATTTTGCTTATTTTGTTAGCTAAAGAGGCAAAAAAAAAAGCCCCAAATGAAACACATCCAAAATGAAACACATCCTGAGGTTTTATGTAGAGCAGATATTTTTGCCCCTGTTAATGCAATTTCTCATGGCAAAACACGATCTCCAGGCCTCTGCAAGGGAGCTGAATACTTGCGACGCCAGTGATACCACAGAGGAAAAGCAGCACAGAGCAGGATGGGCGCCCCATGAGGGTTTTTTTCCTTCTCAAAAGAAGTCAATACCATGGATGTTTTTCCAGCTGGAACCCGTTTGGAGGGAGATGCAGGTGGTGAGGACATCCACCCACCCGACTCGGAGCCCGCCTGCACCACACTGGCCAAGAGCATCAACGGCCGAGCGCGCATCATGATGCACCCTGCTGGAACGCGGCTGGGGAGCAGCTTGCAGCGCCGCGCCGAGGGGCTAAAAAGCCCCAAATGTTCTTTAAATCAGCGTTGGTCACTACCCCACAGGCGGCAAGAGGCACACACCACTCCGTGAATAAATCCAGACGGACACAGGGAGAAGACGACCTTTCCCAGCCCCGCAGGGATGGCTGCCCCGCGGGTGGGCTCAGCAACGCCCGGGCTGGCTGAGCTCATCCTGGCAATGCAGAGGATCCAGAACACAGCCGCCAATCGAGCCAGCCCACATCTATTTAACTCTCCTCACTAAAACCACATTTTCAAGAAACTTTGCAGCCACTCAAAGCTGTATGGAATCTTCTCCTACAGAGGTGAACTTGCTTTAGGGCCGGCACCTCACGCAAACGCCCCATGGGTGCCTGTTTGCCCCCAGAGCTCCTCAGCCCATGCAGATGACAGCGTTACGCGAGGGGATTTGTGCTTCACCAGTTCCCTCTCGGCCTCCCCAGGGTACAAATCCCCACCACCACCGACCCGAGCAGCCGCCTCTTACCTGAGCAACCTGGAGCCACCGCCGAGCGGAGAAGCTGCTGCACCTTGCTGGGAGCTTTGGAGTCTCGCTGCAGGGTCAAGGCCAGCATCTAGGGCTGGAATAAAGGACAAAATGGTCAAAAATCCTGTCCTTGCCCCAGCCTCACGTCTGTTCTCCAGTGAACTGGCCTAACGCAGAGCCCGGGGCACGCTCGGACCTGCCAGCTGGCACGGCCATGCCTACGGCCGGCTTTATCCAAAGTAGTAAACACAGTTTCCCCGCAAATATCTCCCGAACATTTCCTGAGGGTGTTTTGTAGGGCGAAATAGATGCACTCCTTAAGAAAGAGCTGCTTAAAAAGTAAGAATTGCTACTGCTTAAAAGTAGTCATCATCTTGAATGCTAATACCTCTAAGCTTCAACACGCTGCAGCCACACCACAGATTAGTTTCCGTGCAGAGATTATGTTAATATACAAAAAAAAGAAGTTGTGATATTGAGTTAGATCAAAGATTTTTCATTTTAGTCACTGCCTTTGGCAGCAGCCAGTAATGCCTCTTTCAAAGTGGAGTCAAAGGCCTCTCTAATGCACTGAGCTGAACTGCAATTATTACAGGGGAAGGCATAAAGTTGAGACCGGAGCCATGCTTGATCTTGATCTGACATTAGACATTAGTTGCTTAGAGCAACGGGTATTTGGTGAGGAACGCAAACCCCTCGCCATGCCAGCACGGCTCCTCGCAAAGCCTTAGGGTTTGGGTTCTTATTGCTTCCTAACCTGGGGAGAAAACCAGGCCAGGGAGGGCACTGTATAACCGTGCTGCCGGGGACTGCATTCCCGAGTTGGGCGCTCGCTGGGGGACAGGGAGAGGCTCCGGAGAGGGAGGACGAACGGCGGCCCCGTCCCCAACACCGAGCAGGAGCCTGCTGGTACCCAGCCATCCTCCACCCATATGCGCAGCAGAAACTCCTTTTCTATTCACTTTCCATAAGAGAGAAACACGCTTAGCCCGAACAAGCACATTATGGATAGAAACATTAAGCTTTATAGGTACACTATAGCTGAACGAATTAAGCTTGATAGTCCCTTGGGAGGCTGATACCCAACTAGACCCATACATCACCTCCTCTTGCACTTTAAGCGCCTCTTTCTCTCCCAGTGAAGAGCCAGAGATTTTTCTCCTATTTCTGCAGGCTCCCAAGGGCCTGGCAGCTCTTCGCCTTAACACCCCGCCGCTCAGCAGGGAAAGCGAGGGCGCTTTCAGGCACCCTGGCCATAACTCCACACCAATTCTCCACAGGCTCCCCAGGACAGCTCTGGGTGGGCACCGAGCCCACGGCACCGCCGGCACAGCCCATGCCCCCACTTCCCTGACAGACAGGCTCACTTTTTATTTAAGCCTACTTAGAGGTAAAACTAATACCTTCCTAAAAACTTTTACTGTCAAGCAACGAATTAACCAATGTGTTGCCTGTCTTTTAAGAACAGAAATAAAAATATAAGAAGCCTTTTCTTGCCAAAGGGAAAGTTTAAAAGTACCTTAAAGAACACCAGAACAAGAAGCCCATCCACACTCCACGGGAACCTTAGCCATCCTCCCGTGATTCCAGAGAAAGGCTGCAGCTGGGCCATGGGTTGCTTTTGTACCTGCCTGGGCCAGGAGGGGAGGGATCACCAAACCACCCGCAGGAGGGGCTGATCACCAAACCACCTGCAGGTGAGGCCGCTGGGTACCGGGGTGCTCAGCTGAAGCAGGGTCTGCAGCAGGGGAAGGTGGTGCTGCTCATCCCCATCCCCTC
>BOSO01005011.1:479-32708 GCA_018403395.1 Gorsachius goisagi
GTACATCGCGAGATCTTCCGTACGCCGTTCCCTACAGTATGGCTTTTAGTGACTGAGAGAATAACTATGATTGGATACTGGCTGCCAGTAATTTCTCCATGAGGCTTTTACATATCATTGACTTGTACAAAAGCTTGGTGCTGCTTCATGTAACAAGTAAGAAGATTCTAGTTCTAAAAGTGTATTCTTTACTAAAATTCTAGGTTTAGATGTTCTTATTTTTAATTTAAAGAACAGATTTGTAGAACTCTACATTAAAACTGATGAGGTAGGTAAGATTTTATTTTGTTAGAGTATCTTGTGGCTTCAGCATAATTTTACAACATAAGACACACTGCTTTTCTTTTGTCGAAAGGAATAGAAAAACTCATAGAGTGTTAGTCTGTAAGAGATATTTTCTACATGCTTAAAATGTTGCAGTAAAATTAGGGAAAAACCTATACAAAATCCTTGAGGACTGCTTAGGGAATCTTGACAGTCTTATGCCTGTCCATCCTGGTGTTATTATGGGAAAGTCTATTCCTTTAGATATGTACCCATGACTATGAGAAAGTAATAAAAGACATAAGTTAACCTACCAAATCAAAAGTTAAACTTTGTGAAATATTCAGCTTGCAGTTAAGGTTGAAATTGAAAGACCTCATCAATGGGGCTCAACATTTCATAAGGATCAATCTCACTTTCATAAAGAGCAGGAGGAAATATTTCTCTCACCCTGCTAAAAGCATTTACTATCAAAGTATGACATTTTCAAGGTCTGCCTGTCTATGTAGACTCTCAGATTTATGCCAGTGAAGGACAGTCACAAACATGGCTACCATTATTTCTATCCGCTTATGTGCATAGAACTACTGTATTGTATTTCCACACTTAAGGTCACTCATGAAGCTGAAATTCATCATTCTGTTCTTTGACCCAAAAAATCCAGAATAACAACCACTCCTGCAATCATTTAAGCACATTGGATTTCTTCTATTTCTTGCAGAGTGAGTAACATTTACAGTGTTACTACAAATTTGTAAATGTGTGGTACTGAACAGAAACATGGACATTCAAAATCATGTAGAAAGACTGGTATTCTTCAGAGAGACAGACATCTCAGACCATGGCACGCAGCATTACAAATGCTAATAGGTCAAATGTGGCATCTTGTTTTAGTTCATTCTACTTCCCATGGGAACTGGCCTGAATTAGGGCTAAATAAAAATTAAGTAAATTCCCAGGAATCTGGTCCTTTTTTCATCTGTTAAAATCGAATGAATGAACCTGAATTCTCCTTTTTACGTTTTATTTCAATTTAAGGTACCTGAGCTGTACTCTCCAGAGTTGTGCTGCTGGTGGCATTTCTGTGTGCCAGCTTGGTAACTCCACAGTATCTTAAATTCCTAGAATAGAAATTACACTTAAAAAGTAACAGAATGATCTCTGTTCAGCCTAATGTGGAGATGCTTTTCCTGAATTCTCAAAAATGTGCTGTCTTTGCTTAGTTATTTCTCCTTAACTGTCCTTAGATGTACTTCAGATTCAAACCTAGTATTGACAAAGTAAAAGAAATATCATTATTCTAACAGAGACTGCTTTAGCAATAAAAGAAAAAACATTAACCCCTGGATTATATGAATGGGTCAATCTCCAGTGACTTTATACTCTGTTACAGCATCAAGTTTGTTTTCTCACTTTTAGCAACCAGAATAAAGGATAATATTTTTACCTTTCATTTCCAAGTTGTTGTTGTAGCTTTTTTTAATGTTTGGTATTCCTTAAATTAACAAATATTATAATTAATTTGTTAATTGCCTTCTTTATTTAGATAAAAATACAAGTTTTGAGAACTGTGAGTATTAAAAAACCCCAAGGATTTTAACTTTTAGGATGAAAAACCCCATCTGAATGTGATTGATCAAGATGACATTCATCTGTGCTCCGATTTGGGATAACATAGGGATATAAAACATTACCACTATATTCACAAAGGCTATTTACAGTAATTGTACAAAATTAGTGTCAATTTTCCATAAAACAATATTTCTTACAATCATATTAAATGCATAAATTGTAAATAATTTAAATAAATGAAGATATACATAACTCTTCATTCACCAGAAGACTTTTTAAATAAAAGCCCTTTTATTTTGTGCTAGACAAGGCAATGCACATGAAGTGCTTAGCTCAGTAAATAAAGAGGGATGATCTTCTACAGGAAAGTAAATCTTGCTTGAAGGTATAATCAGTACTGTACTGTTGGTGCAAATCCAGCTTATGTACAACAATAAAGGAATCAAGTCAGCTCACTCGTGACTTCACATTCAAGACCTATTTTCAGCAACAAAAGGCACTGCACTTAATAATTTTAACCTCCTAATCTTTTGACTCTACCTCAGAAATGACAGATATGTTCATGTTTTAACAAAACGCACAAGCTGTCAGATACTAAGTGTACTTAACGTTCTGCACCTTATGAAGGGACATTAGGAAGATCTGTATAGTAGAACACACTTATTCTTTGCAGTATTTATTTTGATTTCACCTGAGGCAGCAAGATTTTATTCTGGAAAAATTAGAATGCAAAGTTGCTTGATTTTCATCCCCTTCAGGCAATCTGTAGTTAGGAGTTGTTAATGGTATTTGGTTTAAAGCTGAACAGTAGTGGTATTAAGTAGAAATGCTTTCACAAAGAAGAAAAACAAGATGTGATTCTAGTCTCATTTCTAGAAGGTGAATTCAGTCATCACCAATGAAATTAAGAGAACCAATAAAAGTTTAAAAATTTTGGAAGGACCTTTTAAAGTTAATGGAGTTTATTGTTTAAAGTTTAATTCCTGGTAAACCAGTTCTTCCTATCTTACCTACTTACACTGTTTATGTTATCGTATGTATACTACAGAAAGAGGTGTATGCCTCTTATTGTGAACAGGAATCACCATTAAAAGATCAAGATTTGCCAACATTTTCAAATGCAGCAGCATACCATAATTACTTTTTTATTCTAGGCATAGAATTGGGTTGTAACTGTTGGCAAATTCAGACTTTTTTAATGGTGCATGCTTTAAGCAACAGCCTTTCAATTATATGCACTAGCAAAAAGCTGCTGATATCCTGTTCTAGCAACCCAGGTATAAAAGGGCATTTTGAAGTGCCACATGAAGTGAGATAGTGGTGAATAATAAGCTAGAAAATATGCTTAAGGAATCACTTTACCATCGCTACCATGTACAATTTATACGGGAAGAGCTGAGGGCTGGCATCTGCTTTTTAGCTTACTTCTTTGCACTGTAAGCTCAGTATTGTTGTTTGCCTACAGCTATGTTTACACTTTATTAAGAATCACTCAATCATACAGCTCCTAAATAAAAGAAAATTATTTGGTCGCTGCATTTACTTACATGGCTCTCCAAATGTTCAAAATATCATTTTTACATGCAAGGTGGAAAAAAATTAAACTTACTACAGTTCTCCTAATGACATGTATTAAAGTTTTTAATCTAACTATGCACCATTAAGAACTATATGTCATTTCAAAATTTGACTCATAAGAAAGAGAACGTTTGATGTTAGATAATCAACTTAATTTCTTATTTAAATATGCCTAGAATTTTATCTAGGTTTGCTTTATCAATATTCATCCAACAATATCTTCTCTCAGATACAGACTGATGTAAATTTTTTCCAAGGAATCTCTGCTGGCTCCACTGAATTTTTGATTTTGCATTTGTTCTTCTACCTGTATAGAGTAGATTTGAGAGGTTAGAATGTGTGTTTGGTCATAGAATTTCAGGGGTTCTGTTTTCTGGTAAGATCAGTGAGCCATGCAGTTATCCATATACAAAGTAAGGCTACACACTGACTTTGATCTTCACTCAACTCTGTAAACTATAAGCTGAACAAACCTCATATGGAAGATGTTTCTTATTTCTTGAAATTATACCGTCTCAGTACTGATTCTCTAAACCAATCTGTTTACATTGAACCCAAACCAGGCCCAAACACCTTTACTGTGGGAAAGGCAAGAGAAGTAGATTAACATTTTAAATTCTCAATGCTGTTGGCTTACAGCATAAATCCAGTTCCATGCATTCCTGGACTTCATCATCAGAATTTCTCTGCTAGGCCCCAGCTTGCTAGAGTCATGGAGTAGGCTCCTCAAGAGCTGATGTATCAGGGAAGACTGATACTATGATTTGGAAAGTTCCCTGAGCTGCCGTTCAATGTGACAGTTTCTTTCTAAACATTCTGGGGTTTGTTTTCAAATGTGAATCAGGAAGAAGTGCAATTCTGAAATCAGCATGGTTAAATTGCCTAATTAAATATGATAAGAGGTTTTAGTTTTCAGTTGTTGACTAGACTCCTGTAGAGTGATAAAGGCACAGTTTAATTACACATTAGGCGAGTTGTAGATGGAAAAGACAGACATGGAATGGGACTCATTGAAGTGTAGTCATCGAGAATCCCATTTAGATTCTATGCAGAGAAGCAGACCCTAGCAGGGAATGATTTCTCTCATCCTTAAAGTATCTAGAGTATATGGGTAAATTAATAGTTTTCTACAAGTTTTTGGCTATAAAGAAAGCCTGAGTGTGACTATCTGAGGATAGAAATATAGTATAGGTAAAGTGAAGTCTAACTTTAGTTAAAATATAATAGAATATATCATGTAGATACATTCCAAAAAATCTCAGATGAAAAACGGAGCATGTGTGCAGTGTAGCACATGTATATGTAGTCTACAATGCACAGAGTCTGTATAGGCAAACAGCGCACGGGATAAATATGACATCCCTGAATGACATTGCTTGACAGAGAAGGAGAACATGCCTCCAGAAGTGACAGCCTTGGTAAAGAACAGCATGACTGTTGTGTAGTTCCTGCACTTTTTTTATTTCTTAGTAAGAAACCTCATAAAAATAAATCTGAAAAGCATTTTTTTTAATTAGATCAATATCCAGGTCTTAGAAAGTTTAACTGCATTTTGCTGTCTTTAATAATTCTAATGCTGATGAGCACAAAGATGAAACAACTGACCCCACTTTGTGAAGAATCAGAGATAAAATGTCAATAACTTTAAAGAAACTGAAAACCTCCTGCAGTTTCTCACTTATGACTTATTTTCAAATAAACTGAAACATTTCCTTGACTTTGTGATTAAAACAGGACGTGATTCTATGATTCTTTGATTTTTTGTCCCTCACTAAGAATAAACTGTGCTGATAACAAAGCAGGCTTTCTGCTTTTCTGGTAGAGTAACAAATAGGAATTTGGTAAAGCCTTAACTGTAGTAGTGCCAAGAGAAAAATACTATTAATTCACTTAGACTTCCCTATATGTTATTATATTGTAATTTCTTATGGACTTAAATAAACCAAATCACAGTCTAATTTAGACTGAAGGCACTGGGGGAACAGAACAATGACACAGAGGAAGGCTGTTGGATGCATAAAATAGACTGAAAACACAGAACAATTTCTTCTTTCTTTCTCTGAGATGATAATCTCAGTTGTTCTTTTCAAAAATAGTAGTGAAAAACAGTTCATACAGAAGTGTGAATTTTACATGGAGTTACTCGTTTAAATGATTCCTTGTTAACAGGCAGTCTAATGGAAACCTACATTAGAATTAGGTAGATATGGGTAAACTATATTCATGATTATGGAAGAAAACAGTTAGAAATAAAAGTTAGTCAAACCTTCCTGCTCACGTTCTTACAAACTGCATTTTTCAGTGGCAGCTTTTGTTTAGAGAAGGAAAGCTCACAGCAGAGAAATGGTTCTGAGACAGACTGCTGAAGAAAAGCTGTGTTAATCAGGGGGAAAGACAGCCCTTATAGAAAGCTATAGGTTTCCAGATACAAGTCAAAGGTGTTTTGTTATTGATGCTTCAATATCTAGTCCAAACAAAGAGAAAAGGATGCTGGAAAAAGAGTTGCTATTTCGAAGTAACAGCAGCATCTACTGCCCGTGTCCTTCTGTCTGCTGTGGGTCTGGGTGCTGGATGGGCAGCCTCAGGATGCAACTGGCCATCATGCCTTAGTATACTTACTAATCAGCAATAAAAGTGCAAACCCTAATCTGACTTTAGATTGGCCTTACCAATCCATTTTGATCCAAGTAAAATTATGTATTGTCCTATGCTCTCTCAGCAAAGGAACGTAGGAATAGTAGATATCAACAGCCTTTCTCCATGGCACCAAATTATGTTCCTGTGATTTACATTATTTGTTTCCTTCTTATTTTGTAAAAATGCACTTAGCTGCTCAGTGTTGTTCAGGTGGAAACAATGACAGGCAAGAGCTTACATGGATTACTTGTAGGGAAAATAGTGTACAGTTCACACATATGAAAGAAGCAAGAATATACCAAGGAGTAAGTAATTTAGTGAAAATGTTAATGGTAATTTTTAAAAACAATTGTAGTGCCTTGAAATCAAGGAGCTTTTGAGAACACCTGTACAGCCCAGGTTTTATGTGCTTAAACTCTTTTTAAATTGGAATGTAAAACAGGGAGTTTTGTGTTTGGTTTTGGGGGGTTGGGTGGTGGGGTTTGTTTTGTTGTTGTTGGTTTGTGTTATGGTTTTTTTTTTATATGAGAATTCAAGATATAGTTTAGCAGGACTATTGTTTAATACCCAGTAAGATCCTCAAACACTGGCTTTTTCTTCTAGTTAGGGTTTGGTGGGTTAGTTTTTATACCTTAGCTTATATTTTTAAGTATAAAGTCCTCTTTTTTTAAGTTGCTTCCAAAAAGGATTTAAGGCCTCATACAAATTCTGTAATATGCTGTGACATTTATTGCATTGTCTACTTTGTCCTTCAATAACATTCTACAAAGGATGGTAAAAATACTAAAACAAACGATCAGCCTTTCTGCTTCACTGCGATAATTAAGCCCAGCAAGAATGCCTTACTTATGCCAGGGGCCAGTTTGGTTCCTAGCAGCCTTAAAAAATTAAGATGAGTAGGTGACAAAAAGGTGGAGGAAATCTTGCATGGCTTACAATGATTGGTCCCTCTCAAAAGTCTGCTTTTGGCATTATATAGTGTATATTGCACAAGCTGACTTCTTTTCAAAGAGAGTCACACCTCTGGAGAGGACATGCCAGAGGGGGAAGTCTGTCATTTTTTGAAAGGGTTATTGAGGCTGAGTAGATGGAAAAATGAATGAGAATTTCAGAACCTGCCATAATGGAATGGTCTATGTAACAATTACTTTTATGACAAAGTTTTTGGGAACAAGAGCTCCAGAAGGAGTCTAACATAATAGGATTCCATCATAAAATCCTACCTAGTCCTCTTCATGAGTAGTGCAGGATTCCACACTTTAATGATAAGTATTGACAGGAGCTATAGGGTGCAAGAATATTTCTTCTTTTTTTCTTTTGCATATCAATTTCCACTTAGCCCAATTGTTCCTTTAACCAACATAGCTGTATCTTTATTCTTCAATTTTTGTAAAAGACCCCAGAATTCATACAGTTTTGCAACAGAATCCATACTTTAATTACAAGTAAGTTTCATGTTATGACTTTAATGAAAATCTGTCATTGGACTTTAAACTGACAATGGCAACACAAACATTATTCAATGACTTGTGCATACAATAAAAACAATCCGTGTTCCTACGTTTAGTCCAGAAAAAAAATCTAAATTTACTGACTTCAGTTCTGTTCTGTCTTTGCTGAAAGTTGCCATTACACAAACTCTTAAAACTGCTGAAAGGATGATGGAAAAAGTAGTTTGTATGACGCAAACTTTAAAATCAAGCCTAACATATGTGACGTGTGAAAAAGTCAAGGCAGATTAAAGGTAGTGAGTTTGACTGGATGTATGAATAGTGAATATTTACCACATAGGATTTATAAAATATTTCAGAAATACCTTTAAAATATTGTGACTAACAATAAAACATTTTGAGACAGTGAATAAGCTAACTAAAAATAAAAATAAGACATCAAATAAAGAGCATGCCTTAGAAAGGGGGAAGGTTGCCACTTGGAGGTACATTTGCATTTTGGATACCAAGGATCAAAGAAGAGCTGAGCACCATCGCAACCATATTTAGTAGAGAAGTAGTATCCACATACTCTTGAGATGAGAAAGCAAAAGGCATTAAGAACGAATTTTTGTGAAGCAAGTGAACATGTTCAGCATGAAGAAAACATCAAATACTCTCCAGTCTGTGACTGTGGAGAGAGATGCGTCCCTTTCTCTCAGACATTATTTGGTGGAATAGAGGGATGAATTGCCCTTTGAAGCAGTTTCACTCTTCAAATTGATTGTAGGGATGACTTAATGGACTAGATTAATTGACTTCTTGATGGCTATAATGAGTTGAAGTATTAATATTGTGAAGTTCAACAAAGGAAAATTCAGAGTTTTGCAGCCAAGGAATAATAGCCCCATACACTAGTACAGGCTGGGGGCTGACTGGCTGGAAAACAACTTTGCAGAATAAGTCCTGGGAGACTTGATAGACAGCAAGATGTGCATGAGGCAGCAAAGCTCCCTAGTGACAAAGAGCAACGGCCTCCTGGGGTGCATTAGACAGAACATCGCCAGCAGATAAGAGGGAGGTGCCTTCCTCTCTGCTAAGCACTGGCAGGACACATCAGGAGTGTTGTGTCCACTGCTGGTCTCCCCAGTATGGGAGAGACATGGACTTATTAGGGCAAGACCAGCAAAGGAGCATAAAGATTGTTAAGGGCTTGGAGCATTTGTCATATGAGGAGAGGCTGAGAGAATTTGGAATTATTTAGCCTGGAGATGAGAAAGCTCAGGTGGTTCTTACCCATGTCTGTAAATACTTGATGGGAGGGTTATAAAAAAGAGGGAGTCAGACTTTCCTCAGTGGTGCCCAGTGAAAGAAGCAGAGATAACAGGCACAAATGGAAATACAGGTAATTTCACTTAAACATAGAAAATTTTTTTTTTTACTTTGAGAATGGTCAAACACACTGGGGTTGTGGAGTCTCCATCCTTTGAGATATTTACAACCCAACTGAACATATCCCTGGGCAACCTGCTCTAGCTGACCCTGTTCTGAACAGTGTTGTTGGATTAAAGGATTTCCAGATGTCCGCACCAACCTCAATCACTTTGTGATCTTGAGATTCTGTGATTCTGTGATGAATCCTATGTAAAAAGGGAGGAGGATGAGCACAAGGGTACATTTTATAACTGGCATGGGAAATTTGTTTTTTGTGCTGATCTCTCTAAGCACAGACATCAAAGATGTAGATGTACAAGTCTGAGATATCCCCCATAGCCTCTACCTGTAATGTACACCAAGAAATGAGCACTTAGCAATATGCTGACCTATCTCAGAGGCTTATCTGAAAATAAGACAGATTTCTCTCTGGAGGTGTTTTTTTTATTTTCCTCTGGTGACTGCAATGCGAGCTCAGTGTCCAGTTTGTTCCAAGGTATTTAAAAATCAGATGTCAAGAAAACAGTATTCAGTCAAGAAAAACATTCAGATCTTCACTGTATTTTATTAACTATCATATACCTACTATTAATTTTTTTTACTTCCTTACAAATATGTAAGATATGCCCTATTCCAGTATATAGAGTATTAAAAAAACTCCCACCAAACCTCAGAACAACTGAAAGACACTGGTATTTTAATGGTTAAAATACACAGATACTTGATCTGAGAACTGTTCCATGATGTTTCTATAAAGTCATAATGCACTTCCTCCTAATTTAATCAGACATTAAAGGCTAGAGTCATCATGAGCATACCCTAAAAAATGGAGGCATATTCATTATGCAGATGCAAACATCTGTATTTGTGTGCAAATCAAGGGTTTGAATATATGAACATGTTAACTGCATGCACTGTGTTACACTAGAGGGAACAAGAGACAAAGAGGAGCCGTGCAACAGTGGAATTCCCTCAAGAAATACTCTCTGATTCATCCGTCACATACTGAAGCCTTTTCAGAGGGTGCCAGACCTCTGGAGAGGGGATGCTGGAGGAGGAGCTCAGCCACAGTTTGAAACGTCTCAGAGCTTGTTTATTGCTGCTCAGCTCGAGTCTGCTAAACTCGACTGCCCTCCCCAGTATTCCTGTGGCTTTCACCTGCATGAGTAACTTTTTATGTCATCTGCGCACCCGTGTGTGGTCAGCCACAGCCTCGAGAGTATTTAAAGTTTTCTTTATGCTCAACCTACCTGATTAAATAAATCATCAGTATAATCCCACTAAATCCAATACCATTTCTGTTTAGCCCATTCTACTTTGTAGTCATCAATGCAGACGTAACATCTAAAAACAGCTAAAGAATAGCCACTGGTTTTGGAGGATTCAGATATCATCCCTATTTTATGCTATGTTGCTACACAGCAGAGGGAACTAATTTCAACTAACCACATCCAGCACCAGTGTTGTGCTGACATCAAGGTCAAATGCAAACAGAGTACATAGGAAAGTGACATTAACGTTGAGCATCATTAGAAATGAAAGTATAGAGGTAAAAAAAACCCCATAACGTGTTTTCCAAATGGAAAATCACATGTACTTTAAAGCACTCAGCAGGTAAGCAAAAGAGATAGAAAACCTTTGAGAATGTAATTGGGAGTCATTCAAAAGTTGTGTTGCATTCTAGTGAGAATAAATCAAATAACTTAAAAAGAGATGCAAGCATTACATAAATTTTGTTGTAGTTTGTTCCTAGTTTCAATTGCGATGAAGTCAGTGTCCTTATTTTAGTATAACTAGTCTAAGACAGCAAACTGAAGCCAGCAGTGGGGTCTCTATTTCTCAGCTCTATTTTTAGTTGTATTTTAGCTTTCTGTGGAATAATTTCTTTAAATCATCACCATAGCTCTCCAGTTAACCACAAGGGTTAATGCAAGTCTATGTGTGTGTATATATACACATAGGCAAGCCTGTGTGTATAAAGCTGATATATATGTCAAATGTATCATGAAGCTGGGTTGGGTTTTTTTTCATATGTGCCAGGAACTGAGATTGATAGGGAAAAGAGAAGGAAGGATGTGGAATGGTGGAAAGAATCCTTCAAAACTTCACACAACATCAATTGCTGTGACTTACCTGACCTGCCTATACAAAAGTCATTCTAGCTACATATGTGTATGATTGCAAAAGCGAAAGAATAAGTTAAGAGTAAAGGAAACAGCATCATTTTTGTTATGTATTTTTAACGTAGCCTCTCAGAGAAAACCCTGAACTTCATTTAAAACAGTAGAAGATGTGTTAATTCAAATTCCATTCCATTAAAAAAAGTGCATTATAAGCAATAGTAGGAAACATTGTCATTCCCCCTCCCCCACTGCTCCTTCTTCGGTAAGACCTATTTTTGAGCTGTTCTCATTCAGAGAATGAGTTGCTACTTTTGGCTTTGTTCCTGGAGTACTGCGTACTTGGTGGTGTGTGAAGCATTGCCTCTTGGGGAAAAGGGAGGAGGGGGACTGAATCACAGCATTTAATTCTTAATGATTGTTCTGCATGGTCAAGAGGACACAGAGCAGGCAATGCTCTTTATTCATTACTTACTGTTATAGCTATTGGCAGCCAGCCCTTTTAATTTAGTTATCAATACTCAATGCCTTTAATCTTTTACTTTAAAGCCAGTCCAAAATAAGTACTAGCCAATGAGCATCTGCTAAACAGAAATAGTGGTGGATAGATATGATTTAAGGCAGTGCTGCTAAGGGCCTACCAGTGTGAGTTCTGAGTAAGAGTTATTTGTTATTCTCTTGACAAATCTTGTTTCTTTATGAGGATAGTTGCTTTTCTGACAAAATATCTGACAACTAATAGTGTGTGGAAAAATTCATAGGTGCTGCTAATAGATGAGCTTTTCAGATTATCCCATCTGTCCCCCTGTTGATATAAGACAGTCTTCTAAACTACATTTTCTATTACTAAATCAAGCTTGGATTTCAGTATCACATGGAGTGGGATTTCTACAATTCAGAGGTTACTGGTAACTAGAAATGTGTTACTGACAGGGAAGTTTCTCTGTATTTCTTGTCTTTGTTTTCACACTCTGGCATCTAATTACATCCCAAAGTACTGTATACTATAACCCCCTTTTTTTCTTGGATATTCTACTATTGCAAGCTGATACTATTCCTCCTACTATGGTAGGTAGAGCACTGAGTTCCTTGGAATATTTAAGTGATTTAATAAGAAAAGATCTAAGCATTTATTCCTACTCTTCTGTTCTTTGAAGAACTCCTTCCATTTTGCCAATCTATTTCTAAGAATGCAGTTCCTTTATTTGAACGCAGCATTCCAAATAAGGTGGCTTCATAAGACAAGACAATAATCCTCTCTCTCTCCAATGATTTACCTGCTATACTGCCAAATTCACTGCTGTGGAAGATCACTTGGTTAACAATGAATCCAAGGCTTGGCTTGTTTGTAGATGTCGTGGTTTAACCTGGCAGGCAGCTGAACACCACTCAGCCACTCGTTCACTACCCCCATCCCAGTGGTGATCGGAAAAAAGCAAAACCCATGGGCTGAGATAAAGACAGTTTAATAAACCAACAGAGGAAAATAATAATGATAAAAATAATGATGATGATGATGATAAGGGAATATACACAACAAGTGATATACAAAGCAATTTCTCACCATTCACTGACCAATGCCCAGGCTGTCCCTGAGCAGCAATCACTACTCTCCCTGGACCACACTCCCCAGTTTATATACTGAGCATAATGCCATTTGGTCTGGAATAGCCCTTTGGCCAGTTGGGGTCAGCTGTCCTGACTGTGCCCCCTCCCAGCTTCTTATGCCCCTGGCAGAGCATGGGAAGCTGAAAAGTCCTTGACTGGTATAAGCACTGCTCAGCAACAACTAAACCATCAGTGAGTTATCAACATTCTTCTCCTACTAAATCCAAAACACAGCACTATGCCAGCTACTGGGAAGAAAATTAACTCTAGCTTAGCTGAAATCAGGACAGTCATATTTCATCAGCTTAGGGAAAGAAGCATACATCGTTTTTCAAAAATAGTGAACGAACTCGATGATCCAGGCTGTGCCATCCAGCCCTATATACTTGAGCTAATGCTAATGCCGGGTTCAGTGTATATTTTAGTATAGGGTCTGAAAATCTCCATTGGTAACTTCTCAACAGGCAGCATTGTTGTGAAGAGATGGGGAGCTTTGCATACAAAAAGTGAGTAAATTCAGTTGCCATTTGATACAGTATTTATTAAGCTTTGGAAGAATGAATCAATTACTCAAGATCATTTAACAAAAAAAGAAACAAACAAAAAAATTCAGGTTGTGGTTGGGTAAAAACTGACAATATAGCATCAGATCTTCTTCAAACCTAATGGGGCTGCCATTCATATATACTGTAATACATCAGATTTTATACATTTGTGAATGCATTAATTGCTAGAATGTTACAGGTTCCTTTTAGAACACAAAGATAGAGCAGAGGGATCCCTTGTCCTTTATTTTGCTATCGGTATAAAAGCATTAATGAAGACAAATCAAAGACATTAGGGGTTACTGTGAGACAAATTATAGTCATCCTAGAGATGTCTTCTTTATGAAAAAATTAAAGATGTTTCTGGTTTAAAATAAAGTTTTTTTCTCTTACAGAAAATGGGAAAAGTTCCAATTTTATTTTTTTTTTATTTGTTATTGTCATTAATGAGCCTTCCAGTGCCTGGAGAAAATGTCATGTGTTTATTGTATGGGATCAAAATCCCTCCCACTTTTTTTAGACAAAACAAAAATCACTTTACCACAGTGATATTAAATGAGGAATTTCTTGCTAGTCTGTTCTGTTAAAGTATACTTCCCCTTCAAACTGGAAAATAAATCAGTGATTTGGGGCATTTACAGAAGATGTGGAAAACCTAGCTTAAATGTTTCTTCAAAACCCATTTGGTTATTTATGCAAAGTGGAATAGCTGAGACTGTAACCTGAGGGCTAGGGGACTCAGAAAACTGGAGGCCTGGGTTCACATTCATACTGTGCCTAAGGTGGAGCTGGGATATGAAGCTGAGTTTACCATGTCCCACATACACACCTGAAATCCTGGTCTTTCTTCCCCCTCTGTATGCACTTGCCTAGAAATTCCACTCTAGAGTTGACAAGCCTTTTGCAACAGATGTTAAGTTGAAACCAGAGTGGAAGTTTTGATTTCAAAAGGTGGGTGTGAAAATACTAGTGAAAATTCCAGTCTGTTTTAATAATTAGTCCCAATAAAGACAAACATTGCAGTGCTTTCTTTTTACATATATTAGACAAAGCATTTCTTTATCTTAGCATTGTCCCGCAGAATATGGCTTTATATGAGAACTGTGAAATTGGCCCAATGTCCAGAAAGCTAAAAATCCAAATCAATAGGCCCCGAATGCCCGAATGAAATACATTCCACCCTAAAATTTGAGGCTGTGTATTAATATGCTTATAATTTTATCCTCTTAATTAGAAGGTGCAAATTTATTGGTTATACTACAGTGATCCTAATTGCTGCCTCTTCAGTTAGGGTTTGGCCAATCTTAAATTCTGGAAATCCATCTCAAGACTTCATTTTAGCTACTCTGAAAATGAATATCCTGACATTCATGTATGTACTCTAGAATTCCTACTGAACTGAATGGGATTCAGCATACCTACCTACCTGTTCAAATGATTTTTTCACACCTGCTCTATACTGCAGTAAAAAGAACTGGCAAGTGGTAGAAAAAGCTTAAAGTTAGTTAATAAAAATTATTGAAAGGACCTTCACTATAGCAGTTAGACACTTGAAGCACCTGCTTACAGTCATTATGGGGTTTTTTAATATATTTGAAATATGTATGAAAATTATATATATAAAATGCGTAGTGAAAATATAATTTATATGTTTGAAATATTAGAAAAATGTGAGGAGGGATACAACAGCACAGGAAAGACATGGACCCGTTGGAGCGGATCCAGAGGCCACAAAAATGATCAGAGGGATAAAACACCTCTTCTATTAAGAAAGACTGAGAGACTTGGGGTTGTTCAGCCTGGAGAAGAGAAGGCTCCAGGGAGACCTTATTGTGGCCTTTCTGTACTTAAAGGGGGCCTATAAGAAAGATGGGGACAGATTTTTTTTAGCAGGGCCTCCTGGGATAGAAGAAAGGGTAACGGTTTTAAACTAAAGGAGGGTAGATTTAGGCTAAGTATAAGGAATAATTTTTTTACAATGATGGTGGTGAAACACTGGAATGGGTTGCCCAGAGAGGGGTAGATGCCCCACCTCTGGAAACATTTAAGGTCAGGCTGGACGAGGCTCTGAGCAACCTGATCCAGTTGAAGATGTGCCAGCTCACTGCAGGGGGGTTGGACCAGGTGACCTTTAGATTTGGAAGGGACCTGTAAAGATCATAAAATATGAAAGAATTAAAAATGATGAAAGAATCTATGAAGGAATTAAAAAAGACTAATTGTAAAGACCAATTTTACTTAGAAAATGGGAAGGATTGCATGTATTTCTGTGATCCTCCTTGCAATAATGGAAGCAAAGAGTCACTGTTAATTTAGGAAATCATAGGAAAATATTAAGGCTTTATATATTGCCTTATTCAGGTAAATCTGAGAAAAGTATCATTCCACTCTTCCCACTTTGCCTCTACCAACCGAGCTGATAGTGGTGCCTTTTACAAATTCTTCTCTTTACATGTTGGAGTTCTAAGAACTAATATCAGAGTAAAATTCATCTTTTTCAGATGAGAATTAAATGTAAATTATTTTATAAGGCAAGGAATGCCACTGAGAAGTATTAATAACTTCCACATATTTGTCCCCAGTGAATTTTATTTCTTGTATAAAGAATTTGAAATAAGAAATCCCTAAATCCATGTTGAATCCCCAAAGACCTGATTAAAAACTGTTTTTCTATTTGTTTATAAAAAACCCCAACCAATTTACTCTTGCCGTAAACACACTCTTTAATCCCATGAAACTATGATAAGCTCTTTAACTTTTATATTCTAAAGTTTTAGTTTAAGCATGCTTTCCTCACCTAATTATGCAGATTTTGATTGAAAACTGTAAGGAAAAGATTGTCTTAGTTAAACCATTTTGTAGTTATAGGCATATTACTTTTATTACAACAAGCTGTAGAAATAAATTAATATTTTGCCTGCTCTCTGTTCTTAGTTTGCTATGTAACATCACTTGCCTGAATCCGGACATAACATTCAAACCGTATTTCAAATCTCTAAAGTAAATTTTTGAGGCTTCTGGATGGTAACAAATATGATTACAGTAAGTCCTAGAGCTTCTGTCAAGAATTACTGGGAAGATTACAAAGAAGAGGCTCCACCAGATAATTATGTGACCCCAGACTCTCAGTTCATGTTTCTGATATGTTCAAAATTAAGACACATTTTTTCAGCACAAAAATTGTGTTTCTATTAATACACATTCTCAATGGGATAATAATAATAATAATAATAACAATGAAAAAGTCTGTTCTGCTTTCTGCCATTTTTTTAGAAATAGAAAATTGCCTGTAATTTTTACAGAAAACGCAATTCAGGCCTTCGGCAATGGTACTGATGTGAATGTGTGGCAGCCAATCTTACCGGTACAGACCACTACAGCCACAACTACAACAGCTTCCCGACTTAAAAACATAGGATCAGAGACCACCAACAATGAAATACCCACCCACAACGATTCACCAGCATGTGCAAACCTGCAGGTAAGAGAGTCTTGAACTTGTTGCAGTGCATAAATGAAAGTTTTTCATAGATATGTACACAGAGTAGTCTCCTGCTGCATAAGTAGGTGCCTGCTTAAATTGGAATATCTGTTTATTCCCATGTTGTACTTACAAGCTGGATATATTGTAAAATACCAGACATTGTTATTTTAAATCAGAAAAATGCATGTTTCAAAGTGGACTTTCTTGCCTCTCTGACTCAGAAACAGGCCACAGTATTTAATTTGTTATCACAGGTTTGGATATGAATGTGGCACTCTCCAAACCCTGCCAGGATATGTCAGATTAAATTAATCCCCTGAGTAATCCAAATTCAGAGGGAACTCTTAATGTCAGCTAGCACATCCTGCTGCCTTCTTTCTTATGTTATTGGCAGTAAACTTAAGAGGTCTTTTGGCTGAGTAAGTCTGGATATAAGAGAATATGTGGTGCTACAAACTTCACGGTGAAGAAGCTGGGCAAAGATAGAAGCTATTTTGAATCAGGCGCTTTCCTGAACTCGGGTCAAGGTCATGATGTGATTTTGGCAAATGGCTGTAACGATTTGCTTTGACGCTTCAGTTAGGCTATTCATGGTGCGTCATTGATTCTGGATTTAGAGAGGCTCATCACTTGCTGAAGGCAGTAAATGCAGCTCTTAAAAAGTTTGAAGAACTTGGGCAGGAGACAACTGCAAAATCGGGCAGGAAAGAGGTAACAGGAAACGTAAGCTGAAAATATCCTTAGAAAAGATTAGAATCTTGGGTTATAAAAAATTCTGGTGGTTTAAATGCAAAATCAGCTCAGGGATAGATCAGCTTGGCCTGTTTATTTTTGTCTTTACAGAAGGAAAATTGCTTTGTGACACCAATGAAAGTGTCCAAGTTGTAAGGTCTCATATGGTATTAAGATACATATTTTCTGGATTCCCTTCCACACTTGTAGCATTCACGTTTCACTTACTTATAAAAAATTGATTTTGTATTCTTGTTATTAAACTTTACCAAAGTTTCCATGTTCACTAAGATGGATGGTTAATATCCCTCAGAAATGTTGTTTGCTTCTTAATTTTTCCTGCACCACTCTCTCATCTTCATTCTTTTCTAGTTTCTCCATTTATTTTGCATTGGCAAATTGCATATGAATTAATATTTTTCAGAGGCATTATGGAGTCACAACGTATATGGGGTTAATAGTAGTTGGTGTTGAGTTTAGGTCCTTCTGTTTTCATTCTATTTTTCATATCTGTGCATTCTTTATTAGTTAACCTTTGTAAGTTATTGATAAGAGGGAGATGGTTGCAGGCATGTATTTCTATATGCAGTAGTCATCTGACCAAATAGAATATGCTAAAAAGAATCTTAACCTTTTAAACCTGGAACTTGGAATATCTTGCATTTAAAGCAAGGCCTTGATGGGATATTATTAATTCACTTCATGTTATTTTAAAATGTGTTTTATGGGAGAGATCACATTTTCCTTCAGTGTTTGTACAGTCCCCTATAGAGTAAGGCCTCCAGATGCTACCAAAGTACACATAATAAATAATGAACTGAAGAAATGGCAAGCGATCACAAATCCCATTGGATTCAGTTTGACTTGCAAATGTTCCTCAAGCCTCAATAGATACTCCAGTGTTTTGAAAATAAATTAAATTCTTCCCTGTCTTTACGCCTGTTACTCTGGCATTTTGAAGTCACATCCCACATGAGTTTATCAGCACTGGTTTAAAGTTGTTAGGACTTCAAGTGCACCCTTGATATACTTGACACAAGAAGTAAAGGTCTGTAGGGAAAACAGCTTCCTTTAATTGAATGATCTCTGCTGTTTTGTAGAAACTATAGATAAGTCTGCACTAAAAGGTCACTGAAGTTATGTGAATCAAGCAGTTTTATTCTTATGAAATATAACATTCTGATGCTAGCTACTTCCTTGTGTCAGAACTGAAACATCAAGAACAAAGCTCTTATATTTTAATGTGTTTTTCAAAAAATAACTTACAAACAGAGCCAAAACAAGCCCACACTTTTTAAAAAAGAAACCTGCGTTTGTTGGACAGTATGGTGCCACTTTGCATGTGAAATTTAAGCCTCAATGCAAAATTTACAAAAGAACCGGAGGCATTCATATCGCACTTGGAGAAGGGTATTCATTCCAAGGCTCTCCTCCCATGAAAAATATGCCTTTGTAATATTTTCAAAACATGAACTAGTGTGACCAAAAGCAATCTGAAGGGCTTTGTTATGCACTTAGCAGTTGAGCTGAAAGGTTTAAAAAAGGCAATATAGCCTAAATACTGTGAAAAGTAGAATTAAAAGCATTAGTCTCAGCACAAAAAGATAATGTCAGAGAGGGGACAGGGAAATGATCACTGAGATGCTACAAGGCTGGATATCCTAGTGAGTGGGTTTAAAAATACAGTGAAGGAAGAAAGAGCAGGAAGTGATTTATTAGTATAATTTGCCATAGAAATAAATACAGTAAGGGAAGAAAGTGCAGGAAGTGATTGATTAGTATAAATCGCCATAGAAATGAGCAAATACTAACCTCCTGGGGTTGTAAAATACGGGGCACTAACCCAGTCTGCCAAGAGTGTCGCTGGCTGAGCAGCTTTTGGTACAGTTTTTTTCTGACCTGTTCGAAATGGGTGTACAAAAAGCAAGAATACACAAATGGTTTTGTCGCTGTGCCATGTTCTCCTGCACAGATGCAAACCTGGGAATTGGAAGAGTTGTGAAAGAAAATATGAGATACTCTTCGTTTATCTGTACTCAGTATTTATTTTGAATAGCTGTTGGAGATTTGGACTTCTAAATAATTTTTGTTTCAGTGATGCTGTTTAGAAATTGTTCTTCATTTCAACTTACCATTGCCGCAAGAATTTACAGTTCTCCCATTATGGTGGTATTTTCTTATTTCAAATCTATACAGAGAAATGTCGATTTCTGATTTATTTATTTTAATGTTTATGCTTATTTTATGTTTATATATGCATGGATTTGTGTAATATCTCTTTCTTGTATCCCTAAATTAAATCAGCACTCCATCTTTTCTGGGAAGATGCTTAACTTCATCAAGCATCCTGTAAACACTTTTATAAACCTGGCTTCTAACGAAGTTTGCTAAACACAGAGAGTAAATAGTGGTTAGTTTTATATGAAATGCTGAATTCAAGTATTTTTTGAGGTGCTTGACATCTTGCAGATGATCCTCAGCACTGCATAAAAATAATTTATATAATATTGCAAACAAAAAAGGAAGATGAGTGCCAAGTGTGCTCCTTTTACAGGCATATTTTATTAAGTAATTGCTATCCCTATCTTTTTTCTGATAGCTTCACTCTAATGTTTCTATTTAAGTGACATATTTGTCTACCCTTCATTCTCAATCGTAACTTGTGTTCAGTACCAGTCAAAAAATGGTTATGGTCTTTCAGTCTCACGTTCTACCACTACTGCTTGAACCGTCATGTTGGATTATTTGAAAAGGACAAAAGAATGAGTTCAGATGTGTACTCACACCATGTATTCTTCATGAAAAATGATGTTTCAGCATTTAGGAGAGCTTCACGGAACCAAAAGATGATAATGAAATAAACTTCCAGTGATAGATTAGACAAGATTAGGCTAATTGTTACTATGTCATCAGCAGAGATAAATAAAAAACTAGAACTTGCATACTGGGTTTGCCAAACTATTTTAGAGGATAGTTTGCACAAGACAAAAGTGATAGAAGTCAAGTTGGCTAAGGACATTTAAGTCTAAATATGTGCATCGAAATCTATCAACTCCCTAGCTAGTTCTATACTTTGTTTTCCCACATGTGTTGTAAATGTCTTGCTCCTGTTAACCTTAGTTCAGAGGGAATTTAAGGTTTCTGCACTTCTGAAGAAGTGTGAGTAGTGGACACGTGTAAATGAGATACATGGCCCTTCAGACTGAAGGCAAGTACTTTTCATTCGAGTCCAGTGTGTGAATGTCTTTGTACTCTCAGCGGCAAAATTAAAAAATTATGATAGGAATTTAAAAGCTCAAACATTTTGTGGGGAAGCTCAAACATTTCCTTTGTGGGGAACAAAGAGGAAAAGAGAAATCTAGATACCTAAATAAGTCGATTCTTTCTATCTGCATGTAAGATTAGTGAGTGTTTAGAACAGACATGGGTCATATTGCAAGCTGTTCTTCCACAAATTCACATAATCCCACATAAACTTGGGACTTCAAAAAATATCTGTTGTGGCAAATCTTAGGATAAGAACAGGAGTTCACAGTTCTCTGAGGAAACTAGGACTTAAGCATGACTCAGGGACTGAAAATGGCTGTCCTTTTTCCCTCGTAGGTCTGCTGCAGATCTTCAGCACCATGTAAGGATCTGCTATTCTGGTGTTTGAAGTACTGTCTATAATTATTTAATATAGCTTCCCGTTTGCTAAATATTATTATTATAAAGCCTTGTGTAGGTGTTTGGAGAGGGTTAAAAGCTTCAGCAAAGTGTTCTGAGGATCATGACACAGCAGGTGTGGAGATTCATGGACTGGTAATTGGGTGGTGGGTGAACACAAGCAGGAAACGCGGGCAGCACGTAGGTGTGCTGTTGATGAGGGGATAGTACAACTGCTGAGGTAGTACGCTGGAGTAGAGACAAAGAGAACTTGTTTTTTCCCCCGTGCACCGGTATTACCTCACTCATATGCCTGGCACCCTCTTTTCCCCATCCCTTCATACAGCCTGTGATCTTCCTGTTTCTTTTTCATTTTGTGAAAAACAAGCACTGTCCTTTCAAACGCTCTGCCTGCTCTGTCCCTTGGGAGAAGTCATGCTTGGACCCCTTCCTCCAGGCACTGCAACTACACAGGAAGTTATAGTCTGGGGCAAAAGATGGATGGGAATATAAAACTCCCAATGCTGTGCCTGAACAAAATAAAAAAAAAAAAATAGAAAAAAAAATATTGACTAAATGTTTCAAATGAAAAGATTTAAATTTACCTTCTGTATTTCTAGGATTAGCTGACATAATGGGGTCAGCCTGCTGGTACAAGTGATTTAGAGAACACCTATTGGCAGCTTTTCTTCTGAAAAAGCAACATCTTTAATTTGCTTCAATAGAAATTCTGTTGTACCTGAAGAAGTCTTGCTTTCCTTGCATGTTCAGATTAAAATCTGACCGCCAGGGATAATTTAAAGTTTCATCTTTAATCTTATACTCCTAATTCAGGGAGCACTGAACAAAATTCTGTGTTTTACCAAAACGGAGACTGCTTTGTCCATTGATTTCATTGACATTGATTTCAGCAAAGTTAATCCTTGTTTGCTTCAGCACCATGCAGGAGTGGGTCCTCAAAAAATGTGGAAATACGAAATTCCCTGAGACTGCATTGATTTACTACATGGCCCTTGCACCTTTCAGGCAGAGCCAGACAAGGTCAGGTCACTGTGAGCGAGGGACAGGATTGGGTTTTGAGTCTGGATGGCAGTCGCAGTGTTCATCAGCAGGAAAGCGATCGGCAGTCTGCCTGTGTGACTATGCAAACAGTGCATAGACCTCAGTGGCAAAAGGCCGCTTTGCAGTGTAAACGTATACATACATAGGTACTAATGGTGTGACTAACGGTAGACTGCTCCCACTCAGAGCAAGGCCGCACTTGGGTTCTTCACCATCTTTGCCAAAGAATTTCAGGACCACACAAGATAGATAATTTTCAAGCTTGTTGAAATCCTGCTAAGTTAAAGATCTGATTAATAGAGCTGATTCATTTCTAAGTACAGAGAGGTTTTTGCCTCTTTTGAACATCAGAGGAACAGTTTGAGGATGTAGCCAAGTATCATACCCTATAGGCTCAGATGTATCATGTTAGTGTCAGCGTTGCTATGAGACATCAGCCATCAGTAGTCAGTAGAAAATTGTTCTCATTTACCAGCCTTGGTTGAACTTCCTAGTTGAACATCAGGTCCCCATGCAAGATCAGTCATGCCTTGTGAAGTAAAACACAGGCTCAAATGCTCCGACAGTGTAAGTCAGCACATCTTTGTTGTTATCATCAGAGCTACACAGATGTACACTGGTTGATGTTCAGTCTCTTTGGCGTGGAGAGCTTTTTATAAGACCTTATATTGAATGATCATTTGTCTGATGAAACTTCTTTAATGTTGGAAGTCGGGTGTAATAAACTTCTGTTACTGAAAGACAGCAGAATGGTTTATTTTGCATATTAGAATTACAGTTTAAATTACGGGTTTTTTTATTAGCATGCTTTTCATTACACCAAAATATTGTGCATGTATACTGCTGGAGAGCCTAATACTTAGAATTATTTCATCAATGATAAAATATTTTACAGTTAATTTAAAAAAAAGTTTTAATAGCCTGAGCATCTTTAGTATATTGTAATAATAGAGCACTTTATGGCAGACTGTAAAACTCCAGACTACAGTTTAAGAAATGATGCAATTTTGTTTTATAGTTTAATAATTGTTCAATTGAAAATGAGTATGAGGTTAGTAAAAACAAATTTAATGACTTACAAATCATAGAATCATAGAATAGTTTGGGTTGGAAGGAACCTTGAAGGGTCATCTAGTCCAACTCCCCTGCAATAAACAGGGACATCTTCAACTGGATCAGGTTGCTCAGAGCCTCGTCCAGCCTGACCTTAAATGTTTCCAGAGGTGGGGCATCTACCCCTCTCTGGGCAACCCATTCCAGTGTTTCACCACCATCATTGTAAAAAAATTATTCCTTATACTTAGCCTAAATCTACCCTCCTTTAGTTTAAAACCGTTACCCTTTCTTCTATCCCAGGAGGCCCTGCTAAAAAAAATCTGTCCCCATCTTTCTTATAGGCCCCCTTTAAGTACAGAAAGGCCACAATAAGGTCTCCCTGGAGCCTTCTCTTCTCCAGGCTGAACAACCCCAAGTCTCTCAGTCTTTCTTAATAGAAGAGGTGTTTTATCCCTCTGATCATTTTTGTGGCCTCTGGATCCGCTCCAACGGGTCCATGTCTTTCCTGTGCTGAGGGCTTCAGAGCTGGAAACACAACTTTATTAAAATGTGCTATACACCTTTACAGAAAACTGAAATTTCTATGGACAGAGTATAGTTCTTATGCTCAGAAAAAATTTGCAAATTATTGCTATGAAAAGAAGATGTAACATTTGCAGCGTTCCCCTAAGCCACTGTTGTTTCTATGCTTCCATCACTATCTTCTTATAGGAATATCTACAAAAATACAAAGTGCTAGAATAAACCAGAATTGGAAAATTGGATCACATCAGATAAGCCAAATCAAACTATTTGTAGCCCATGTTATTACTTTATGTGGTTCTTCATCATATTAAAGGTATTCCTAATGTCAGCCAACTTTAGTTCTCAATCAAATAACTAGTACATCATGTATTTCCCTTTTAAATCAGATAGCTCACTATAGCCTGCAAAAAACAGCTATAAAATGGAGTACAGTATTATAATTTAATTTTAAGGCATAACTACTACTAATAAAAATTCTAGGTCATTGCATTGTGATGGTAGATGTTTAATCATATTGTCTTTGGATCTATGGTTCATAATATATTGTGCATTTATGGGACTTGACAAAGTGCTTTGTTTAAGACATACTGTTTGCTGTGAGCGAATACTAGGTTTTAGCCATGACTCTGCTTCCACTTATACTTGTGCAAGTGAAAGTAAATCTGGCTATGGCAGCAAAGCCTGTTGCAAAGCAAGTGCAGGCAAAAGTGATCGTGCCACCAGGTTTCTAATCGAACAGTGAACAAGAATAGAATCCTTGAAATCATAAATAGATTTTTATTTTAACTGGAGTAGCTTGCAGGCGTCCTACTTACAGACCAGAATCCCATCATACTAGCAATTCCACAGGCTCATAATGAAAAGGTTCTCCTAATCTTAAAAACCCAATGAATTACAGTTAACTTCAGTGAAGCTATCACCTCATAGCTTTTATTTACTCTGAAAACCACATAGTGTATTTGAGTGCTCTTAAAACAGTAAATATTTTACTATTACAAACTATGTTAATGCGCTGTATTATCATCAGAAAGTATATCCACAGAGATACATGAGGAAAACCAAAGTAAAAGACTGGTACTATCTCAGATAATCAATACAGTTGCCAATACAAAGATGTTTCTTTCTGAAGTATGAAAATAGCTCAGCAGTTGCCAGAATTGATCAAAGTTTAACAAATAAAATCTTTCTGTATCAATTCTCCTATTTTTGCAAAGAATTGTTATTTGCTAGGCAAGCAAACGGATTTCACAAGACTTTTATAATTGAAATATATTTTTAAACAGTTATTGAAGCATTTGGTTTTGTTTTGTAGTGTGACGTTTTAAGACAAACAACAGTGTGACTAATTTTGGATAGCAAAGCACTTTAATCACAAATGCATACAATTTTACGAATTACATGCCTTCTCCATTTCATGGGTCTATGGTGCAGGGTGGGTGAGGAGTCACAGGAGCAGCGTAGCAATTTGTTGCACAGCCTCATTGTTCCGTTGGGGAGAAGGCTCACTCCCAAGAGGGATCTTGACGTTTTGTGCACAGTCCTGGTTCAGGGTCATGAGTTTTCCCTTGTCTCTTTTCCTGCTCCCTGAAATCCCCAGGGGTTGGAGACATGGTCCCAGATCTTGGAGTAGGGTTGTGGGGCTGCTCAGAGTCTTCCCAAAATCTTTTGTTCCCTGGTATTTTTATGAGTTCTTGAGTATATGAGTGGGTAGAGAAGAGCTCACAGATGACTACTGCATTCAAATTACACTGTAATTCTCTAATTTGATGTTACCCTTGTTGGCTCTTGCAATCTGCTTGTTGCAGACACCTCTGTACACTTTTGTGCTTCTTAATAATCAACAAGTTGTTTGCATAGCTATCTATCTCCTAGAGCACACCAAACCTGTGCTGTTGTTTGTGACAAGTTGTTGATCGTGTTTTAGTCTACTGCTACAGCAAAGTGTCGATTAAAGTTCACTGTCTTATGCTGACAGCTCAGTCTGATTTATTTTCAGTCCAAAATAATTTTAATGAAGATAAGAATTGGCTAGTATGCAGAAGCCATTGTGGTAGGTCCTGAGCAGTTGTCAGGCAAATGGAGGTTTCCACAGGTCCCAGGAGTCCTGTGCACATGTTTAATTGTCTGTTTCTTAGCAGTTTCAAGTGTTCAGATTGACTTGTTGCTGGTTTTAGCTGAATTGTTATGAAGAATGTAATAGAGTTAAAGCATTTGAGAACGGTGTATGAATTTAAGTACTCCAGTGCTCAGAAGAATAGAAAGGGTAACCTGATGTTACCCACTGGATGAAAATGGGCTTGAAGGCATTTACCGTATTCTCTCCTTTTATGCATCTTGCAGAACATGTCAGTTGTGGAAGTGGATGTGGCAGCTTTGTTCATCCTCTTACACTCAGTACTACAGCAACATTACTTTCCCTGGCACAGAACTGTAACCTTTCCTCTGGAGGTCTGAACATCTCTGTAGAACCAGCAAAGAAAAATCACATTGCGTTTAGAAAGATAGATTCCCTTAAACTCATACATGGATAGCAGATCTAAACACAAAGATCCTTTTTAAACACCTTCCTGTACCCTTGGAAACCCTCCCTATTGGAAATAATAGAAATTCAAGAAATACACTTTTTTATCATGGAGGAAAGTTCCCCTTCAGGAACTGACAACTAAGACTAGTTCTGCCTGCTTATGTGACGTGAGTTGTTTGTTAGACTATTAGTCTCAATTTACTGGCATATCTACTCCATCTCTGAAACCTCACTTCCAGTTAACTATTAGTCTTTATTAGATCCTTCTCCTATCTGTTCTTCCCTCTTTTTTTTTTTTTTTTTTTTTTAACCTTTCTTCTTGCAGATCCCCTCTGTAATCTTCGGGCACTCAACTGCCTTATAGACTTACGATATGAAATTTATCAGTATATATTTTTCTATATTCTCTGTGTCTGATGTAATGGCTAAATGTAGATTCAGGTGCAAAAAAGGGCTGCACAAGACTGAGCAGGAGGGAGGCTGAGCCTGTACGGCACAGGAGGAGTCACTGTGCCATCACTAGCTTGGCTGCCTTGGAGGTTACAGAGGGCAAAGGGAAAGGGGCTGGGGTTGTGGCCATGCTGGGGTGCAGTAAGAGGTTGGAGTAGGTCTATGTTTTGGCTGGTGAAAAAACGTCTGAGGCAACCCTGCTTCCTTATCCTTGATTAAAAAGGATACATTGCCTTCCTCTGCCAACAGCAAACCCAAGTGCATGAAGTATGTTTATGCATATAAGGTCATTTCATTTGAGTCAAAGAGGCAATCACATGACCTAATCAAATTCTGCTTTTGTTTATACACTTGTAGAAATGGAGTAACTCCATAGTTGTGTACATTGCAATTATTCTTAGGTGTAGGTTGTAATTATCAGTTACTCCTTAGATACATATACATCATTCTTTGCTATTTCTGTGTAACCCATAAACTAATGTTCTTAAAAAATAAACTACCCAGGCTCGCAGTTATCATGTGACAGCTGTGATCAAAAGCATTTCAGAGATAAGAAAAAAGATTTTTTAGGAATAGTTTCTTCCTTGTAACCAGCAACGAATGAAATATAGAAAAGTCCAATGGAAAGTAGAATACAATAGTAAGTAATCATTCTAAATCATACATTGGTGACAAGGCAGCTGCAAAAATAGTATACTGGTAAAGAGCTAAAATTTGGAACATTTTCCATAGCATACCTAAATTTTTCAAGTAGTCAAACCACATTTATAGGACAAAAAATGAAACACAGCCTTTTAACCAAATTGGCTAACATATACTCCTAATAAAAAAAAAAATAATGACAACAAAACATCTAAACATAAATATATTTTTGTTCTGCTTTTAACCTGTCTGCTCATTTTACTTGTCTTCACTGTATATTAGTAATCAAATACTGGAAATAAATCACACCCTTTATCTCCTACTTACTGTTTATCCCTACAACTTTTAATCAGCTGTCTTACCTGAACAATAGATCTCTACATTACCCACAAACCATCTACTCCACAGCATTTTTCAATTTGCTATTGAGTTCCAGAACATGCGACACTGTCACCCATTTCAGTTCCTTGCCTTCAGAATCAATAGGAGTTCAAAATGTTTATTTTAGTCTGTACTTTGGAGGAAAGCCTAACAATTTCACACTAAATTGTAGTTCTAATCAGTGGATTTGGCCTAATAATCCCACCTCAGGTTAAGTCCTCCTGCATGCTTAGCTCTTTCTGTGAGTCACAAGTAAACAGGCTGACTGTTGTGCATAATGCAGGATATTTTTCCATAGGTTCACTCAGCGTGTGTCCTAAAGAATTATAGGATTATCCTCCCTCATGTCTTTCTTAAAACAGAATTAGGTATTTAGGGCAGTAATTTACTAAATACTGCATAACATGGTACTACATTATTTTTCCAGACTGACATTTTCAGAAGCATCAAGTTGCCTGTAATTCAAGGCTAGATATGCATTACCACATGCACATAAACATTTGGATATACTGAATTCATGCTCAGATTTGAAGTGTGTGCATTCAAATTTGTTATGTACATGACAGGTGAGATGCGTACCAGGTAGGATCTAATCAGCTATCTGCAGTCGTAAGTACCTAATTTGTGCCGAGTTGGATAAGTGGCCATATAAAATAAGTGTGCACGGATGAAAGCGAAGTTACAAGTATCTGTGAAAACCCATTCCTAAATTTGTGCCTGCACAAATGTGAAAAAGTGGTTTGATGAGAACTTTTCTGATCAACAGTGTTCAGTATGTTTTTTACAATGGCTTGCCCTCCTCTAGAAAAAGTACTGCATTAAAAGTTGGGTATATCCGAGTTATATTCTTGAAGACCACTATTTAATGAATTCTACGTAAGTATGCTACTCTGCACACTTCAATCACATATGCACTGTTAATTATCCAGTTCTGAGGGCAAATTTAGGGATCTGTTCCTGCAGGGAACTAACTGCCTATGTACAATTTCAGAAGTCAAATGCAAATTCAGAAGAAAAAATTGTCCCTTTTTCATACTGATTTTGAACTTAATTAGTTTGACAAATTCTTGCAACTATTTGCAGAATCATGCTCTCATCAAGAGTTGGCCTAAGCCCTATTACTTTTAATTAAGATTTTCTGATTATTCCGAAGGATTCAGTCATGGTTATTTGCAGATGAGAAATTCATAGGCACAATTGAAAAGGTTTAGATAAAAACCACACCCGGTCTATACCCAGAGAACAGTTTAATGAGGATACTTAGGAATCATTAATTAAGCAGAGACTTTTCACCTTCAGGCTGATGGCTGAGATACAATGTATTTAGGAGCAGTACAACCCTTTGGTAAATGCCCTTCCTGAGAGCGCTCTGCTCTTTAGAAGCTGAACTGTTTGCCCTGGGTCCACATCACAGGGACAACCCCTAAAATACAAGTCATGCTGGCTCATGTCAGTGTAACAGGAGACTGGACTCTGGTGTTTCATGAACATCTAAAGAGAGCAACTGGCAAGGCTGCAGCTCCAAATAATCGCCAAGCCAGTAAGATGCATCTGCTCATATATGCTCTGCAAGCCCTCATTCATCATCTGCTGCCCTTTGTTATGTACAAAGCCTGTTGTAGTGCAATTACGTTCATCCATGCACAGCATATCAGAAATGCGATGTCCTATGCTGTTCAAGTGGTCACCGAGTGTGAGCAGCATAGTGATATCTCAGATCCCTTTTAATCACGCTGCTCTCAAGTACTAGACAGGCTAATCCCATCTTGGCCATTGAACATGGTATCTCTTCAACCCAATAAGCTCACTTCTCACTGGGACAGCTCAATGCTCTAGTGCAGTGTCAGTGCTGGTGTGCATATGCAGCCTGCATATACAATATACCTATGTTAATATATACCAGACACAGTCTGCATTATACTCATCCCTCATCTCTAGTAATTCTGCCTTAGTTCTGACTTTCCACCCACTGGTCTGGAGGTAGGAGTAACGCAAGAATCCATATTGTTGCTGTAGTCAACACACACCCAGATGTAATTTTTTTGAATGCTTCCTCTTTGGAAACTTGATGACGACATATTGACACTGAAACTTGCTAGTAAGACAAAGCTGATGCTTGAGAGTATTAGATGCATGAGTAGGTAGATGACAAAAAACACCCCTCACTTGGTGCTGTTTTCTACTTGCCTCAGCTCAGTCCAGAACTATTAATAAACTGTTATGCGTTCAGGGAAATATTTGCTGCCAACCATCATCAATCAAGATTCCCTTCAGACAGCACTCTCAAGATGTTTTTGTAGGTGAAACCTTCTAAGCTCTCTCTTGAGTCCCACTAAAGGATGTTAAAATTTGGTAGCATAGGGCACCTTCAAGATTTTTCTGGTAGGGTTTGCAATGGAATTAGAAAAATCTGAGGGTATAGAAGGACTGTCCCTTTTTAACAAAGCAGCTCATCTCACAGAAAGGGAAATGAAGAGCATGGGGAAACATCCCGAGTGCTTTGCGATGTTATAAACCTGTATCCCATTAATTCCTCAGTCTCTTTGATGAAGTGCACTGCCTGAGGTGCAAATTAGTGCCACTTTTGTGCATTGAACCTGTCCTCTTAAGAGAAGAAGTGTTCCAGAACCACCTCCTCATTTCAAAAATACTAGAGAATAGTTGTCAGTATTGACCTGAGCTAGATTAAACTAGCTACCTCAGAATATAAGGCTGTATATCGCATTAATAATCCCCTGAACTATCCAGCCTGCCATAACATAATACTTCAAAAAGTAGACAAAGTACTCATGATAAATCTTCAAAAGCTTCTTCCAGTTTAGTATAGAAACCTCACAAAATATGCCCAAAGTGGTCCTGTTGATCTGCATTACTTGCATTATCACCATTCGCCTATTTGTATTTTCTGGCTTATTAAATGTAAACATAAATGTAAGCCTTCTGTCCTTCTATGAATGATTTGTGTGATGAAACAATGCAGGATCATATCCTGTGAATACAATTTTGCATAATCTGATAATTATTTGCATAATCTGGTTATTATAGGCTCAGATTTTTTTTAATAGGGTTATAATTGTTTGAACATTCACAATACTTTTTGTGTCTAAGAAATTGTTTCAGTGATGGAAAAAAATCCTCACTACTTCTTACTGAGCTCAAATTTGAGGCCATATATGCAGACAGTATTAGGAAGTTACTTTTCATTTTCACTTCCTGCTGCCTGGCCAGTGGAAGAATTCCTGTTGATGCAGTGGGATCAGGACAGTAAAGAATAAGGCACCTTTCTAATAAGGTTGGGATTCTGCAGACTCCTCTTACACAAGAGTTTCTCTTCTTATTTGAATAGCTTCGTAAACTGCAGTGTAACTGTTGTGGGTGAGAGCATCGTTCATGTGTAAATCATGGATATGAAGAAGGCCACTCTAATACCATCCATTAAAGCACAGTCCACTATAGTGCAGCCCATGAAAGAGAATTACTGTTAGGATTTCACTCCTAGTGTTTTTGAGAAGGGATGATTTTCCTCTCCTTCACTCACTTCAGCAGGGGAAGAATGAATGTAGGATGCTACATCAAAGTCTCTCCCAAGTATTGAGTTTTAAGATCCATACTGCAAGGGCCTTTTAATAACATTTAGGAATCTGACAGGATAAACCAAGGTCTGGCTTAGCTAATGGAGTTCTGTGCACAGGACCAACTGGGTGTTAATTTTTTTTCAGTCATGACTGAAACCTGTTGAAACACTTGTCATAGAAAATAAAATGCCAGCAATCAAAATTGTATGATATTAATTCACTTTTAGAAATTAAAATGCTATCAGAATTTATTAATCAGGAATGCTAACAGTGAATTTGAATACCTTTCTACAAAGGTACAAAGGCATATATTCTAATGAAAATAAAAATAATTATAGACACAGCTAGCAGCTGTGCTTAATGTTGAAGTTGTCTTATATGTCACATTAAAAAAAATCTTGTGTTCAGTGACTTTGAACTTTGCCAAAACATTAACTATTTGGGTGAAATTTTTCATGTTATGTGTGTGGCTCTGGCTGAGTTCCTGGGGAGCAGCTGCCTGTCAAAACCACAGTGCGGCATAGCCTGGTTTTGTTAGAGACTGACTGTGCTGGGTTGACCCTGGCTGGACACCAGGTGCCCACCAAAGCTGCTCTGTCACTCCCTCCTCAGCTGGACAGGGGAGAGAAAATATAATGAAAGGCACATGGGTTGAGATAAGGGCAGGGAGAGATCACTCACCAGTTACTGTCATGGGCAAAACAGACTTGACTTGGGGAAATTAGTTTATTACCAATCAAATCAGAATAGGGTCATGAGAGGTAAACCCAAATCTTGAACACCTTCCCCTCACCCCTCCGTTCTTCCCAGGGCTCAACTTCACTCCCAATTCTCTTTACCTCTTCCCCCTGAGCGGCGCAGGGGGATGGGGAATAGGGGTGTGGGTCAGTTCATCCCACGCTGTCTCTGCCGCTCCTTCCTCCTCAGGGGGAGGACTCCTCACACTCCTCCCTGCTCCAGCCTGG
>BOSO01005012.1:0-34038 GCA_018403395.1 Gorsachius goisagi
CCCGAGCTGCGATCACTCTGCCCACAACCGACTGACTAACCCCCCTGAGCATGACGTTATATGGTATGGAATAGCTCTTTGGTCAGTTTGGGTTAGCTGTCCTAGCTGTGCTCCCTCCCAGCTTGTTATGCACCTGGCTGAGGAGGAGAAGCTCAAAAAGTCCTTGAGTAGTCTCAGCACTGCTTGGCAACAACTAAAAACATCAGTGTGTTATCAACATTCTTCTAGTACTAAATCCAAAACACAGCGCTATGCTAGCTACTATGAAGAAAACTAACTATCCCAGCCAAAACCAGGACAGTCAGGCACCACCACACCGTGGTGTAGGATAGCTAAAACTTTCTGTTAGAGGAGACACTTTCATCCCATCTTCCCATGTGATATTCCGAAGATGTTTCGATGTTTCTGTCAATTCTGAAGGACTTTGTCTATCACCACAACAACTCCTTACCATGAACCTCAGAAATAAAATTAATTGGGTTAACAGAAATTTTTTGAGAGGTCTCTTCATAGAATTTTGGTGAAATTTCATTGTAGTGGGAGATGAAGAAATGCTTTCAAGGAACAGGTAATACTGGTGCTGAAGCTGGCTGCTCCCTGCTGTACGCTATTCTTAAAAGAGCCCGCACTAAGCATCCCTCTGATGTGTATTCACCAAAGGCAGCATCAGGCAGTGAGGTGTGATGACTGATTTGATTAGAAGGCCAGGATCACAGTAGTGAAAGGAATCAAACAAACTTCCATAGTAGGTGTGAAATGAGGTTAAATGGCAATGGTTCTTTATTTAAGGTACCGTTTCCCCATGTGTTCTTCAGTTATTGTACGATGGCTTTCATTGTAAGTTGGTATTATTAGCCTTGCAGTACCTATTTGAGCAAGTTGGATTCTATTCAGCCTCCTATGGCATCAGCCATACTGCCAAATGCAGGCTAATTTAAGGATTTGATATTGTCTATGGTGGTGTAGGGGCCAGAAGGAACATGGAGAGGATAACTCAGAATTTGGGTGGGTTTGCAGCACTGGCAGAAAGCTCTTTGTGTGTTTGCACGTACATGTGTGTTGTCTTTTGTTTGACTTGTAAATAAATTAGTGGGAGTGGGAAGCCTTTTTCTCAGACCATGAACTCAAATGTGGTTTCCCCCAGTACAGCCTCTACTCTCTATCCCTTCTTTTCATTACCAAGCAAACTTTGGGTTTCTTTTGCTTCTCTTTTCTAGCTGCTGCAGTATCTCGGAAGAAAAAACGAAGAATGGGAACCTATAGCCTGGTTCCCAAGAAAAAGACCAAAGTGTTAAAACAGAGAACAATGATTGAGATGTTTAAGAGCATAACTCATTCCTCTGCGGGTGCCAAGGTGAGGGGAGCACTGAGCCCACTGGACATCTTTGTTGTCACTATGCCCATCCCTCGTGCTGGCACACCAACCCCATGTATAGGTGCAGGAACATGCTGGCTTGTTACCATCAGCATCTTCCATTCTGAGACTACATCTTCCCTCTGGTGACAGCATCCTGCTGCCCGTAGCAGCTGTGCTGCTTTGAAAATGGCTCTTTGAGGTGGCGGTTCAGATACTAACTCCTAAACAAATGTTTTCCAGTGAATGTTCCCCTTCTGTCCCGCGAGTCCTGTGGAACTGGAGAGATTTCAGGCATACCCCATGTAGTAAAATTTTTGTTTCAGAGTCCTCAAGGTGGCCGTTTGAAGCTGTATAGCAAAACAACCAGTTAATTAAAAAAGCTTTAGACAGGACTCACTCCTGATTAAATTCTGCTTTTGCTGCAGCCCATGCCCTGAAGTTTTGGTCTTTGAATTCAAGGAAAACAGTACTAGGCTTTCATGGAGTGGAGTGAAGATCCCTCTCTCTGATTTACCTTCCCTTTCATTCCCTAGAAACCTTCTTGCACCCTTGGTATGCCACGGTGGAGGTGTCCTTCTATGTTTGAATTGGACTGCAGGGGTCTGTCTGAAGGCTCCTGCAGAGCAGCCCTCCTTCCCCTTAATGTGTCGTACAACCATGAGTCATGGGGTGGCTCCTCATGGCTCTTCGTTCCCCAGGTCAACAGGGTTGGGTGACATGTGGCAGGGTCTCGGGCTGACTTCACTGGCAGCACTGAAGAGCTCTGGAGGGATGTGTAGTTAGCCCCTGGCAGCTTTAAGGCTCCTAGCACAGAGGCAGTCTGGGATGGATTCAGCTGCTCTGTCCCATGAATTGATGTTCTCTTTGTGGCTTGTGTGCTTGGATGACTTTCAGAGTGAAAAGGACCTGGGTGATGCCAGCCCTCACGTGAACGGGGAAAGCATAGATGTAGACTCTGAAGAGGAAGACTCTGATGAGTTGGAGGAGGATGATGATCATGGAGCAGAACAGGCAGCTGTGTTTCCTGCAGATGATAACAGGACCTCTAAAGACAGTGCATCCGATGCAGACAATGCCAGAAAGGTATTCACATGCCCTGTGCAGGGCTTGAAGGAGCGAAATGGGACACTGTTTGTATGCATGGGGTTGGAGCGGCACAAGTTGAGGCAATTTCTACGTTTTCTTAACCTGCAAGATGGCAGAAAGCACAGCAGTGGAAGTGAGGCTTGTTGATGACCTTTTTTTGCTCCCCATTGTACCTGTAGCTCGGAAACTGAGACCCTTTCCCATATTATTGGCTACTGTCCAGTGTTACCCCACCTACCTCCAGCTTCAGCCTTGATACATAAGTCTGTGGTCCAGTATACATGCAGAACACATTTCATTCTGGGATTTAATGAACCAGTACAAGATGTTTTCCTAATCTTGCTTGTAACAGACTAGTAAAGCTAAACTGGTTTAGTTCATTTTTTCCCAAATCACAATGCATAGTGTAGACATGAGGCTGTTCCTAGATAATTACAGAAGTTAAGATTTGGTTTGAAAGCTTTCTTCCGGGGTCGAATTCTTTTTTCCCCCTGTATTGTCCTCATGGATGTACCATGACCTCCATTAACAGCCTTAGAGTTCTTGTCCTGGAGAGGAAATCCTGAAGTGCATGTGCAGGCTGGCGCTGGGCGCAGCAGGATGATGGGGGATGCTCTACTGGGTGGGGGGGCACAGCAGGATGATGGGGGGATGCCCTGCTTTGAAAGACCTGACCTGACCAACTCTTTCTGTTCTCGGGCAAATGGTGGCTGCAGCTTGATGATGGCGAGTCTGAGGAGGAACAGGAGTCTGGAGAGACTGGGGAGGAGGAGGAAGATGGAGATGAGTCTGACTTGGTAGGCCTGGCTGCTAAATGCATCTTTCAGCCTTTGTCCTGTTGATAATAATTTCCCCTTTGCACTGCTGCCAGAAAGAGAGAAGCACTGTAGTTTCACATCTCTTTGACAAAACTCCCTCCTGAAACCACCCACACACAGAGTATTGTTTCCACAAGGTGCTTAACCCTGATCTGTGATACAATTAATTGCTTTCTGATGCTAATTAATGGGCTTTTGTTTGTTGTTTTCAACAAGGTGTTGACTGCTTTTAATCATTTGAATGTTAGTAGAAATATTTAAGGGTGCTTAAATTCTTCAGATGCAGACTTGGCAGAGTGGTGGGAGCCAGCAATGTTTTCTTAACAACCTGAAGCTCAGCACACCTTTTTGGAGCCCAGGTGGAGTTGTTCACAAATGCATTGGCCGAGCCCACAGCCTAAATTCACAGCAGTTGGACGTCCCACCTCACCGTACCCAGATGAGCTGGCAGCTCTTATGAGGGAGACGTACAAAGAGCACCCAAACAGACAGACGCTCTCCCTAGGAGTTGTCTGTTTAGTGCTAGGGCAAGAGCTTCACCAGCTGATGGTGATTTTTAGATGGCTGGTGAAGAGAACCTGGGTTTTATTTAAATTTAAATTGTTGTTCATTGATTGTCTCTGCCCCCCACCCTCCACTTTGCTTTAAAATTTTGCTCCCTTTCCACAGCACCTCAAGTTGAGGAGCCAGCATTTAAGGCACCCCAACTCTTCAGTCACCTTGAGAAAATACTTGGCTTCATTTTCTTGAGTTTTGAGCTGAAGGTAGAAATGACTATACCGAGTGAATCGTTGAAACTCTTTATGGTCTTGTTGTGCTCTGACACTACAGGAGCCAGAGAGGACCAAGCAGCAGGGGCTGTGTAGCCTGCCCTTTGGGTAGCTGAGGCCAGTCTGTAGCGTTAGCCCAAACCAAGGGTTGAGCTTGCAGTCGAGTCCAAACTCCCAAGTCATATCTCCACATCCTAGACAGTGGTTTTTGCTCTACTCATATCTGGTGAGTCAGTTGGTTCCCCAGAGGGAGACTGGCTCAAACGCAAAGCTCTCCCCCACAAGCAGTGTGGTGCAACTGGTGTAAGCCACGTTGGCAGGGCACAACCGAGCCCACACTTGGGGACGGTTATCAGGGGCAGTGTAGACACACTGCAGAGCTGCCCTGGAGAGCCAAGGCTCAGTGCCACCTTTGCCTGGCTTCATTCACTGTGAAAGCAAGGCACGGTGCAGCATTGGCTTCCTCTCAAGATAGGGCCTGATCCAGCCACTGTTAACGGTGGCAGGAGGTTTTGCATAGGCTTCGGTGGGAGACAGATAAGCATCAGGAGCTGGCTGTTTCAGTTCGAATGTGAATTTTACGATTGGTGCTGGGAAGACTGCCTTACAGGGTTGGGGTGCCCGCGTCCCTGTTTCGATGTTGACTTTGAAAACCCACTCCAGACAACTGTATTTTTTAAACCAAAACCCAGACCCTGTTTAAGTTCATATGTGCGTCTGAATATTTGCTGCATGATCAGTTGGTGCTGATGTGATACCTTGCTCAGGGAGGGGGCTGGTCTGCAACTGTAGAGTTCCGTTCCCCAGGGTCTGTCCCAGCCCTGTAAGCTGGCTCTTTAGATGCAAGGCAGATTTTTGTTGGCATTTTCTAGCATGACTGTGAGCAATGCATTTTCATGCATGAGCCATGTGAATATTTTAGTTTGGGGAAAAAAAAAAAACAAAAAAACAAATCCCAGAGTTTTCTGGGGAGAAGCTAAAAGTGTGCCTGCATACTCGCATTGCTGCGCGGAGGTGCTCAGCTACTACTGCGATGAGTGTGGTGTTAGAGCCTACGTGGAAGAGAAAGTGAAGCATGCACTATTCAAATGACAGGAAATACACCCACACGTGTGCTTGTGTTTCCTTTTGGGCTCTATAAAGACATCTCAGCGCCACTTGATTTCAAACCCCCAGTCCTTGAGGCCTTTTTGCATAACTCAAGCTGCGAGAAGGCTCTTTCGCATGGGCGCAAAGGACTGCTGGGACCCTGATACCAACATGCCTTACATGCACATGGCCTCTCTGGTTATTCAGAGCTCAGAGTCCAGCATCAAGAAGAAGCTGCTGAAGAGGAAAGGAAAGACGGATAGTCCATGGCTGAAACCCACCCGCAAGAGGAGACGGAGGAATAAAAAGAAACAAGCCAGTGTGCTAGGTAACTAATTGTAGTTTCTTCCTTAACTAGACAGAAATTATCCTTCCAGGTGGAGGGGTGAGGACCTGAGGCCCCTAAGGGGCAGTGGCTGGCTTCAGAGCTTGCTCTTCCTTTACCAGGATGGGCTGTATGATAAACCAGGGTGTGAACTGGCATCTCTCTGGCAGTAACTGCTGGTGTGCACACTTCAACAGCAGAATAAATATGAGGTGGCTTTATACTTGGCATGCTGGAGGAATAGTTTTTTCATGAACTCCCTTTATTTCAGAGTGTCCAAAAAAGACCTCGTGGACTCATGTCCATGTGGACTCATGTCCCATGAGCTTGGGGAGTGTGGTTAGATGCAGAAGGGAAAGGAAGAACCACCTTAGTATGATGCTCAGTTGCTTTTGTATGGATGTTTGTCCAGCTGAGTGGAACATGCAGGTTGTCTTTGCTTATTCTGAAAGCACCGCAACATTTGTAATTGGCTACCTCTGGCCTATCTCATGGTGTGGATGTTGTTCAGGTGGTCATTCATGTTTGACCTAAGCTACCCAGCACTCAAAAGAAGGTTTCAGTGGCCTTTGTCCCCTGAAAGCTGTGGGATGGGGAGAGCTGGATCTGATTCTTCTTCAGGAAAGCTAATAAGATGGGTAGAAAAAGCAGATAGTCTCTGAAGTGATGCTGTGCCTTCAGCTTTGTTATTAAGGTTTCACACATCCAATGCCATCAAAGAGTTTATTCTGTGTTTGCTAATCCTTTGCAAACAGGCCATTTTTTTTTTATCAGCGGAGTTGTGGCTGCTGCTGAGCTAAATGACCATGTTTCAGCCTCTGGTCTGTGCCTGGGGTTTGTCAGCCATCTGGCTTGTTCCTCTTCCTCCCAAGGCAGCCCCTTTCTCAAGAAGAAGTGGGGGCCATTGATCCCTTTCAGGGCAAATAGCTAATTCTTCATTTCAGATGCAGGTGCTTTTTCCACCCCTTCAGTAAAGTCCTTCAGGCTGATGCAAGTTTTTTGGCCAAGCCCGAGTGGGAGAAGCAAATCAGGAGAGAAAGCGAAGTCAAGGGAGTGCAAAGAGATGAGAATTCCCACACAGGCTCTAAGGGGTTCCCACGCAATCTCTTCCCAGCGAGGGAACCCCCATGCAATCTCTTCCCAGCAACAGCTTTCTTCACTTTGAGCCAGAACTTGGCTTTTATGTTTTTTTCCCCTCCCATTAAGCTGAATGTCACCTGTCTCGCCCTCTTCACGACGTACACGATCAGCCGGTTCGCTCTGCCTGGCCAGAGTGTACCTGGAGCCCTTTGCAGCACATTGGCGGCAGGAGGATGCACTGAGCCCTGGTTTCATCCCTTCCTTGTGCCATTTAAGCTTCTGCTGCCGATGCGGTACGGCAGCAGGCAGATGTGCCTTTCAGAGGCGGAACTTATTTGTCTCTTTTCTTTTTTTTTTTTTGTTGTTACCTACCTAAGTGAAAGTCTAAAATCTGTCTGATCAGACAGAGAAGGAAATAAGAGATTAATCGTGCCATATATGCCCAGATGTTGCATTTTCATAATTCTACGTGCATCTGTACTCATGGCCTCTCTTGAGGAGCCTGCATACAGCCTGCTCACTTAAATATGGCCTTTACATGCCGCACGTGCTTGAACGCGATTTATTTATTTTACTGTAATTTAATTTTTGTTATTAGCCATGTAAATACGCATGTATTTCCATCTAGGTGCTGAAGCCTATAAACCGCCTTTGGGAGGCAGAGAGGGCCCCGGCCAGGAGAACAGCATGGAGTACATGGAGGTGTCCCTGGATTCCCTGGATCTCCGGGTGAAGGGAATCCTCTCCTCGCCGGCAGGAGGTGAGTGGGTGGCTGGCTGCCGCCTGGCCGAGCTGACCCCCTGCCAGGGCCAGGTCTTTGTTTGCTGGGCGCTGCCGGGGCAGCCTCGGGGGCCCGCCTGCCCCCTGGCGGCTGCGGGGCCGGCCCAGCCACAGGGACCCTCTGCGCTGGGGATGGGATGGGGACAGGGATGGGGAGATGGGTATGGAGATGGGGATGAGGAACCCTGCTCGGGTGGAGCACGGTGGCTTGGGAAGACACCCAGCAAGGGGTCCAAGGTGCAGCCCCCACCTGCCTGTCCCACTTGGCAGCTCCCCTCCCCTCCTTGAAGGATGCTGATTTAGCATCCCCCAGTAGCCCCCCAGGAGCCTCTTGTTCAGTCCCCGGGAAGAGGAGGTTGTAGCTGCTGGGTGCTCGCCCCCCACCCCGACCGCTATTCCCAGTGCTGAACTTGCCTCGGATCCAGCGCCTCCTGGCTGACCTGGATCCGTCCGTCTGTCCCCCCCCCTCCATCGCTCTTTCCCTTTCAGAGGTTGTCTGGCTCTTTTGATAGAGGCACATCAAAGAGGGGGTGGGAGTGTTCACCACCAAGGGTGGGTCAGGATGGAAGAGGGATGCTTTTACCAGAGCCTCTGGATGTCAAAAAGATTATGAAAGTGACAGCTCAGAAGGCGAGAAATGAGCTTTGTGATTTGTGGTCCTAGGAAAAGCTCTTAAACCTTTAAGATCTTGACAGGATTTTACATGAAAACTGCAAGGTCTTTCCCTCTGCTTGTATGTCTTGAAATATCCTATCCCTTCTCTAGGCTTGGTCTTGCAACTTGTTGGCTAAAGGAAACTCCTTGCAAGATGAAAGGGGCTTCTGCTCAGCTGATAGGGTCATAGCCATGGAGTGCTGCCTTTTCCAGGGCAATCCAAAGGCAAACGTTTGAGGGTTTGCTTCTGTAATGAAAACATTGCAAAGAGATGTGTAGGATTAGAATAGGAGTGTAGGGTTAAAAGCAACCCCTGTGTTGTTAGGCCAGCGTTTTGCAATCACGAGTAACCTAGTGATTGAGTTGAATCCAGAGGAGCTACCAGAACATTTGCACTGTGCCCCCATACCTGGGGGTGAGCCCCCTCAAAAGCCATTATCCACCTTTAAATTGGTTTGAAAATGTTCAAAATCTGAGAGAAAGAGATGAGGAGACGGCAAAAGCATTTGAGCATCTTGCTGCTTTCTTTTCCTTGACTTGTTCTCTTTCCAAAATAAATAATTCTTGCTTGGCTGAGACCAAATAGTCCCAGGAATTTTATTTTCCCATCTGTGTAATAAGCCTCTGTAAATAGAAGTTTGCGCTTTCCTGATCTTCTCTATTTATCACTCCACTAACCATTCAAATCTCCAACTCCAGACGGTTTCCTACAAATTTTCTGGTGCCGGGGCACAGTGTTGTGGGGCAGGCAGGGAGGAGAGACAGGCTGATAAAAATCTGTACCTCATCATTGCTTTTCCTTGTTGAATTTTTCTCCGACTAAACTGTTCTTAACTTACTATTCTTGATTTCAGCACAGTTGTCTGTAGTGTGGCTGGACTTAGAAGAGTACAGGATGCTTTTACAGACTCCAACTGGTGTAAGAAAGGGGTCTTTCTTACAGGGTTTAGATAAGGCCTTGAAAGCGTCTTGGGATGTGGAGTGGGAAGATGCCACAGGCCATGGGATGGACTGTGTCCTTTCTCCTGGAAGAGAATTTCAGAGTCGATTTACTGGTCTTCTGTACTCCAGGTCTTTCCAATGGTCCTGAAGCAATGGAAGTAGATGGTCTCCAGGAAGTCCCCCTCTGTAGCTGTCGAATGGAAACCCCCAAAAGCAGAGAGATCACCACGCTAGCCAACAACCAGTGCATGGCCACGGAGAGTGTGGACAACGAGGTAGGAGCCTGTCTTTCAGCTTCTCGCAGGCTTTTCTGCTGAGGACAGCAGAAAGAATAAAATGCAGTGCCAGGAACGTGTCGGGTCACACAGGGGCTCTGCGGCCTGCTCGACTGGGAGCCCACTGGTGCGAGGGAATGGCAGGGCAAACGTCTTGCTTGCTAAGCCGAGGGCTCCAGTGCTCTGCACGTATCACACAGTCAGCTTGAAGCCACTCGGAAGGGAGGAGGTGGCAGCTGGAGGGGCACTGGGTGGGTCTCTCCTGCTTGTCCTGGCCTATGCAGCTGGATCAAGTTGATGTAACACACTTCAGGCCGAGTGGGCTAAAATACTTTAGCATGCATCAAAGTGAGAAAATCCAATCGGGGAAGCTTGGAGTTGGTTTCCCTTGACTATGACGGAGCTGATGCAAACCTTTCCGTAGCCAGCTCTTCAGTTTCAGGAACTTGGGATGCCCTCCGCTGGCTCAGTCTGCCCTCTCTCCTCCTCCCCCAAGAGGTTTCTGTTACAAAGCTTCCTACATCCTGGCAACCCTGCACAGCCTCCAGGTCTGGCTGACTGAAAATTATTGCACTTGATGCCTTTCAGCTGATCACAGCTGGGCTAGTTGGGCTCTACTGGTTCCAGAAGTGTGGAAGTGAGCGACTTCCACTGCAGAAGCGACTCCCAGAGTCTGAAGGACAGGAACACACTCGACAGATCTTCCTTTTACTGGGAGGCACTTGGGTTTCTTTTATAACCTTCAGCTTCAACTGAGCCGCAGTCACACTGCAGCGCTCTGATACTTGCTGGTAGTAGGAACAAGGAGTGAGAATACCCCTAGTTCTCCTGTAGGATCCCAGGAGAAGGGTGGATGGAGGAAGAAAGGGATAATCAGGTTTGCAGCCCAGATCTGCTTCTGTTAGTATGTGCTGGTACCTATAGAGAAAGGAGTTTCCAAAGCATGGCAAAATTGTTTCATTAAAGAGAGAATGCCTTGGAGACTTATGGGAGAGAGGGGGGACCCCAGGGTTTCTAAATAAACAAAAGGATATGGAAGAGTTCCTTCTTGTGTATAAGGTGGTTCAACAGTTCTGTCCCTGGATAAATCAGAGAGAGGAATAGCAAAGGCCATGCCTTATGTTAGATTCTTTTTCATAATGGGATAAGTGCCTCATAGATGTTATAAGGATATTATACGTGTGAATTGTGGGTTCTCCAGACTGTCATGTCCTTGAAGATTGTTATAAATAATGTTACAAACAGTTCTGAGCACCCTGCTCCAACCTTTCCTGGTTGGAAAATAGCAATTAATAATTTTGTACTTTTTTTGAGTTTCTAACAAATAATACAGTGTGACATAATAATGCAGGACCTTCTCACATGGACAGTGCAGCTTTTCATGTGTTAATCCGATTTCCTCAGCTCATAAGTAAAAATCAAGGGAAGGGTCCTCTCCTGCCACCCCTGCAGCCCTGGGGTCTGTGTGTTAACAGTGATCACTCTAGCCAAGGTGTCACAGGCACGGGCAGACTTTGCAGCTGGAATTTGGGTAAGATGAATCAGAGATGCTAGGGGTAAACAATGAGCCAAGGTTAAAATCCATTCTCTTTTTCTGTAGGGGTGTTGATTCTGCAGGAGAAGCAGAGTTTAAAAAAAAAATAGACAGAAAGTCTAGTTTTGTTGAGGAAAAAGCAGCAAATCAAACCTCAGCTAGACCAGAGGGACAGTCTGTTGGTGATGAGCAGGCCCTGTGTTCCCAAGTGACTTCTCTGCTCATGGTGGCAGTGCACAGTAACCCATGCACAGATTTCGGTAGGGATGTTTCCTTGTAGTAGCCTTTCACATTTATATTTCTAGTTTATAAACGTCCTTTGCCAAGCATCTGGGGAGAGCAAGGTTATCATCAAGAGGAACTTCCAGAACCCAGACAGCATTGCGTCATGCTAGCAGGTGGCAACTGGGATGTGAAAATGTCGTAGATGGAATGGGGGCAGCAAAAGGAAGCGCTGATCCTCTTGACGCAGTAGAGCAAGTAACACTGGTTGGGAAAAGCAAACCCCAATTATGGAGCCTGCTGTCATTAACAGAACAAGGTGGTGCACGAGCAGACGGCTTTTTAAGCCCAGAGCTGTACATTGGTGAAATCCTTCGGAAAACCTGCTCAAAATGTGACTTTAGTTGAGCTCTCGTGAAAGCCTGGCTGTTCATCCCTGTGGTCTGGGCAGGGGCCAGTGCTGGAACCAGTACAGACGATAACTTCGCTGGCAACGAAGAGCAATTATTTTTCTCTTTATCTTCCTGTGACTTACGCTTTTGAACAGTAACAAGATTTAGTGCGTATGGTCTTGTTCTCTTGGTCACCGACACCCGCTCTTCCTGGCAAAAGGAGAGTGGATGTTGTGTGCGTCAGGCCCATGGGACTGCCCCTTCTGCGGCTGCTTGGCTGTTTCATATTTCCAGTTACGATATTTTTTTTCTTGCAAGGAACAAACGACTCAGGGTCCACATGCATGTTAGTTAGTAAATGATGCGTTTCTTCCTGTGAGAGCAGCTTTCACAGCTTCCTGCTGCACTGCTAATGCTATCTGGCACACATCTGAATTACTGTGAAAAAGCCAGGGCTCATCAAGGCAGTGTGCAAAATCTTCCTCCGCACAAGCACAGAGAGTGTTTTGGTCTCCAGTAATTTCATTTCCTTTAATTTCTCCTGTTCCAGCTGGGCCGATGCACAAACAGTGTGGTTAAGTATGAACTGATGCGCCCGTCTAACAAAGTCCAGCTTTTGGTGCTGTGTGAGGACCATAGAGGGAGGATGGTGAAACACCAGTGTTGCCCTGGCTGTGGATACTTTTGCACTGCAGTAAGTCCGTGCTCTCAATCTAGGGAAGGGGGTACCTGTTGCAGTAGCTGGAAGAGCTGAAGGTGGAGATGGTACCTAAAGGGGTTTACTGACTTCCTGGCATCAGCTCCACCTCGTTCCACAGCACGTCAGGTGGTGTTTTCAACAGGAATGTGTGTGAGGGTAGCTGCAATTGTCACCTTTATCTTCCTGAAGACCCCGAGGGGTGTTACTGAAGGGTCTTCACTGGGATTTCACACCATGGAAGTCTTGCTTTAGGAATTTCTTTGGAACAAGGGTTGTTTGCTTTTTTTCTTTCTCTGTACAGATCAATCACATCAAAAATTGTATTTGCTTGGTTTGTAAACGAATCTGTGTACACGAGAGTGGTTCTGTCCCCCCGCCTGCTCATGAGGGTTTAGACAGGAAACCTGAGTGATGGCACTGGAACAAGGCAGTATTTGAGATCTCCTGCTGCTTCTTCCACCTCTGCCACTGAGGCTTTCAGTAGCGTTGGTCCAGTCCTTTAAGTTGTCAGCATACTAGTTTCCCTGTTGGTAAAGCTGAAAAACACCAGTTGAGGGTCTCACGGGGTGATGGGGAGGCTTAATTGTCTGATCCTGGTGTTCTTCAAGGTGACTCAATGAAAGATGCTACAGCAGTCTCAAGCGTTATAAATGGAACCATCCTGGGTTTTCACGCTGAGTCAAAGATCATTTAAAAGATAGAATCCTCAAAACCCTTAAAGGCATTTTGCAAAGCTGAAATAGAGTTAATTAAATTGCTTGGGAGGACCGTGAATGCAGGAGAAGAGTGGGTTTTATCTAGCCTTTTCCTTACATGCGCCTACATCTCTGGGTTACGTGTCCGAGTTCACACAGGTGAATCTGGGAGTGTTCATCTGTGCTGTCCATCACTAACAGCCAGAGCACAACAGGGCTTCAGGTAGAGCTAGTGGCCTGGGGCAGTGAATTCCGGAGTATCTTCAGTTCAGTTTGGAGGACTTTGCCGGAACGGGAAAATAATTTTAAGAAAAGTTGCCCAAATTTGTCAAATGACCAGTCAGCTCAACAGCATACGGGGCTGGTCCAAGCAGAGAAGTCGCATGCTTTAGGTTACATTGGGGTTAACAGCTGATTTAATTACATTCATGTAGGTCCTTGAATGGTTTGTGCGCAGCTTTGTTCGGTAGTTTTAATGCTGGCTTAGCACGCAGGTCTGAAGTTTTCCAGTTTTGGGGGCGTCCTTACAGTACACTGGCACTTCTAGAAACATGGGCAAGAACTTCAAGTGTTAGAGAGAGCTGGAAATTGGGATTTCTTGGTTCTGTTTCCCAAGTGGAATTAAAAAACTTGCTTTGCAGTCCCTAACCAAGTGAGTTTTTTCCCTGTTACCTTGGTTTTGTTTTCTTCTAAAGAAGTGGCAGTGCTTGCTTACTGTATTGGAAGCGCCAGGGACAGGAGTGGTGATGAATGAAGTATTTAAGAGATCTGCGGACGAAGCATGTAGAACGGGTAAGGCATGTATTGACCAAGGTTTGAATTTCTTCTCTGTGGTTTTTTTAGGGCACTTTCATGGAGTGTCAGCCGGAGAGCAGCATCTCCCACCGTTTCCACAAGAACTGTGCCTCCCAGGTCAACGACATGAGCTACTGCCCACACTGCGGGGAAGAGGCCTCCAAAGCAAAGGAGGTGACAATAGCAAAAGCAGACACAACCTCAACAGTGTCGCTGACCTACGAGCAGCAGAAACCAGTGGCTGTGGAGGGAAGGGCTGACACCACGACGGGGAGGTGAGCTTGGGAGCACGTGTTGATCTCAAACCTCTTGCGCCAGACTGTGCTTTGCATTTGAACACTTGTGCTCCTCCTGATGGAGCAGAGTGCTTTCTGGTCCTGCTCTGATGAGCCAAACTCAAGTGCAGGAACCTACAAGTGTGCTTTGTGTTCCTGGCTGTGTCAGAGAGGAGCATGGCAGCCGTAGGGTGAGCTGGAGCAGAGGCTATGAAGATAGGAGGGGTTTAGGAGTTAAAACCATTCCTTCCACTTACTGTTAGCAATGGAATAATAGTGGAATGAGTTGATGTTGCCAGGTCTGCTAAGTGACAGGGAAATTCATGCAGTACCTAGCTGCAGCTCCTGATTTGCACCAGTGGGCACAAGTGTAAGGAGAGGATGAAAACACAGAGGAAAACACAAATCAAGCCATCCTTGTGTTGAACAGTGCTCCGACTTCCAATCCGATCTGATCTTGTTCTGGTGGCTTTTATGACTTGCCCCATGTTCCTGGGTTTTCTGTAGCACAGAGTATATCAAAATGTAATCACAGGGCAGTAGAACTCCTTTCTGGGGCAAGTTCTTACCAAAAAGGCTGTAAAAGTATTGGTTTGTGTTTTCACTTACGCTTACCTGTATTCAAAATCCATTTCCTTTCCTTCTTTGGCATAAGATGCACACTATTGGGTATTTTTAATGGTTGTACTTTGGCTGTCTCTCATTTTTTCTCTTCAGTGGCACTGGGACGCGGTTGTCAGAGGAAGACAAGCCAGAAAGCTCGGCTGCTGAGGGGTTTGACATAGCTGGGTCTTCAGTTTTTCCAAAGCCTACTACTAGCCTGACACAGGGACCAGTTAAAGAAACTCTGGAAAGTGCCCTGATTGCCCTGGACTCTGAAAAGTAAGAAGATGACTGTTGGGTTTCTCCAGTTCCCAGCAAAATTGCTTAACCTAGATAAAACTGAGGTTTAGCTTCTCTGGATTTTGGCCTCATTCAGACTTTTTTTTGTTCACTTCAGTCATTTGTCACCCCCAACAGATTACTGATTCAAGAGACCAGTTCTAGCTCTAAACATCTTCTTGATTTGTCTGGAGTATTTGGTTTTTCACTGGCCCTCCAACCGCAGCTGTAACTATGAGGAGTTCCCATTTACAGTAGAAAGACCCAGAATTTGCTGATGAGCAGCACTGAATAGATACAGCCCTCATTAGAACAAGGCTGTTGGTGGTTGGGGCTGGAGGTGTTAAGACCTCCTTCTGGAGACTTGTTCTTGTGTTTTGCTGGCCCTCTGGAGCTGTACCACAGGAACTTTGTCATGCACATGGGGTAGCAGTGGGGTGGGGTGAGATGCCGGGAGTACGCTTCAATGAGTATTAATTACACCTCTTTTCCCCACTCTTGCAGACCCAAGAAGTTACGATTCCATCCAAAGCAGTTGTACTTCTCTGCGAGGCAAGGAGAGCTGCAAAAAGTCCTGCTTATGTTGGGTAGGTGGCTCCTTCCCAGGACACTGCGTGTCTGGCGGTACTCCCAGTTCCTGCCAGGCAGCTGCCAGAGTCCAGTTCCCAGCATGGCAGCACGTCATATTCCCCACTGCCCTCTCTGAGTGGAGCTGGAGGAGAAAGCCACTTCTGTGAGTGATGTGTCATTGGAAATGGCTTCATCTTTCTGCGAGATGTGGACCTGCTCCCAGCTTGTTTCTGTATTTGGGCATGGCTTTATCCAGAGAAGCTGGTTCTGTCCACAGATGACCTACACGTGATTTTTCCAGTCCGACAGAACTATTCCTCCCCATGCAATGGGATAGTTAGGTATTTGCATCCTGTAGAGAGGTAAAAAGGTAGGATTAGTTTAAGCTGAGACCCATCAGCAAGAGAGCAGAAGGGAAGAGCCCTTCAATACGCAGGGTGTGTTTTGGGGGTACGTAGTTGTCTGTCACCAGATGACTTTGAGCTGCTTAGCTTGTTTTTACCAACAAATATTTCCAAGGAATCTCCCCCTTTGAAGGACACAGTGTTTCCTAGGGATCATTTCCTTTCCACTCCAGTACTTCGCAGTACATTTTTGGACGCTTTCTGTTCTTTTCATTTATCAGATTCTTGTGTTTTTCTTCTAGCAAGTGTTAGCTTCATTGTTCGTGTCTTCAATAGCACAAAAATGTTATTCATTGATATTTAACTACAGCCTCATCACATGCAACATGTTATCATGCCCAGACATCTTTGTCTGGCTGTCATTATCATCTGTCAGTCTTTGCACAGCTGTGAGGATCTCTGGCCAGATCCTCAAGCTTGTGTTAGTTAGAGAAGCTCCATCCATTTTGTAGCCCTGTGTTTGCAGGGATGCAATGAGGATCGCTAATATTAATTGCAGTTAATAGTGGTGAGACAGGAAGGCCAGGTAGTACTGACTCTTTGTTGCTTCCAACTTCTGTGTTGTTTTAAACAAAGGAGCATTTTTTTTTCTTTTTATCCTTGTTTAGCATTTGTTGGGTTTGTTGCACTGAGAGATGGTGACTTGTGAATCTGAGGGAGATGGCCTGTGTAGAAATTGTGATGCCTTAAAGGTATTAAATTCCATGGTGTTTCGAAGCTCTTGATTTGAGGGCTATTGCATATCAAATGTCCATGGGACTACCACGAGAGCTTTCTGGCTTGGATGTGTACTGAGCTGTGAGAAGGGCTGAGGATGGGCTGGGAACCCATCCTTTAAAAGCCTTTAGCTGAGACCTGGTTGTCCTGTTATGCTTTTCTCTAATCTCTGAATTGTGGTTGAAAGCATCTCTGCTCTGTTTTACAGTGGATGGAATTGACCCTAATTTTAAAATGGAGCATCAGAGTAAGAGAACCCCTCTCCATGCTGCTGCCGAGTCTGGCCATGTGGACATCTGCCATATGCTGATTCAGGTCTGTCTCCACCTACGTTCTTCTGTACAGCAATTTTCTGTGGTTTTTGGTCTCCTGCCCCACATGGCTAAAGCACACTTGGAAATCAGCACTGAACTGTCTCTCCTATAAAAACCTCCTTATTCTCAGGGTTTGCTGAGGGAAGAGTGATGGAGAGTAGCGTTGAGGTCTTAGAGGACGTGGCTGAAGCTGTCTTTCTAAGCTGTTCTCCAAGGAAGCTTCGCTGTTCAGGCCATGAGCATGTGAAGCTTCGATGCAGGGCACTGTGGAGCACGGGGGAGCCTCCATGCCTAAGCTCACCCAGCAGAGCAGCGCGCTGCCGGTATGCCGGCTCAGGCTGACCCCTGGCAGAGCGCAGGTGATCTGCAAGCTGCTGCCAAGTTGCTCTTTGTAAGGAAAGCAGGTAGGCTCTGGGGCCTGCAAACTAGTAGGCTCTGTCTTCCCTTCTGTTAAAACCTGGGCAGAATTTTCCTCTACAGCATAAATGTCTCACATGTGAAAAGGAGAGAAGGAAAGATGCGAGTTTGGCTTATTTTCTGAGTTTTGGGTTGTAATTGAGGGAAGATGGTGAAAGACGTAGGGGTGCTCTTGTTGAACCCTCTCCACAATGATGTGATCAAAAAAGGCGGCCTTAAAAAGTTACCGTTTTTCTGTTTTGTACTGGCATACATCATCTGGAGTGACTGGAAGTATGTTCTGTTTACCTTGTGTGACTGGGAAACCTTAAAGGGCTTTTGAGAAAGCAGCAATGTCTTTGAAAAAGAGCCTGCTGGGATGTTGCATTTCAGTGTCTAGAGTCAGAGGCTTTCAAAGTGCTGTTTGAAGATGCAGCTATGGGCCTACCCTGCTGCTCTCACCAAGTCACTGCATGTGAAGACAACGGAACAACTTGCATGAGTAAAAGGAGCAAAACTTGCAAGATATTACAAACAATTTGAATTTAGTATCAGTAGAGTTGGCTTGTTTCCAAAACCCTTCATGTCCTATTCTCTTCCCTGATGTCTGGCTACTGCAGTAGCACAGTATTTGGCTGGGAATGTCCCCAGCTTGTTAAACTTGAAACACCTCTTCTCTGGTCTGGTTTAAATAGCTCTAGCTCTTTAAAAGTAATCAAAACAAATGCATTCAGTGGGAGGCACCTGGAAGCAATGGAGCTAACTTCTTGTGCCAGGTGAACCTGAGTCAGCATGTTGCTGCCGTAAACAGATCTTGTGCTTCAGTGTGCGTGGCCTGCCAGGAATTGTGCTGTCTCTGAGGTTTTCTTTTGGTTTTAAGTATTGGGTGGGTTGCTGAGTTAAGCCAAAGAGTTAAAGCAGGCAAGATACATGACACAGTAGTGTCAGTTTGGAAAAGAGCAAGACTTCGGTCCAAGGCACTCCCATGTCGAACTGAACATATTCTCAGAGACCTCTGTAGAAATGTTACCATTGACTTTAACAGGAATAGTTAGCACATCTCCAGGATTTTTTTTTTTTCACAGCTCCTACCTCTGTTGCAATCAGCAAGTTGTTCCTACTGCTTGTGACATTGGGAAGAGCTGTTTGTTTTGTTCGTTGTATCCGTGGAAATGATAGACCGGGGAAAACAAAGCTGCTGGAAAGAGGAGGAGGCTGATTTTTCAAAATTGTTCCACAAACAATATCCAGAAAGTAGCAATACAAAATGCATTAATAACAAGAGTTATTTAATACCGGCTGTTGGCTTACTTATGCCCCAGTTACTGGCTTGTAGAAGACAGGAGAGAGGGCAGGCAGTGCGTGCTGCTTTCCAAAACAGCTGAAGTCAGAGACTGCCACCTTTCCTGGTTTTATTTCTTTTCTTTTTTTCTTTTTTCCCTGCTTAATATTGTAAATTTCAGGAAAAACCGAAATCTCTACTCCCACATCCTTTCTCTGCTAACCAGTAGTGACTGTAACTGTCCTTGTGTTTGCCTTGGCCTCTTCACAGGCTGGTGCTAATATAGACACCTGCTCTGAAGACCAGAGGACCCCACTGATGGAAGCAGCAGAAAACAACCATCTGGAAACTGTGAAATACCTTATCAAGGCTGGAGCATTAGTAGATCCCAAGGTAGCAGTTTATTCCTTATATTTTTCTCCTGAAGCAACCTCTGTCCACCATTTCTTTCTTGACAGGTTTTAAGTCCTGGGTGGAAGTGCACAGGCAGAGGGGAGATGGACTTGCTTGTCTTGGGTGCGAAGGCTTGGCAAGGCTGTGGTTGTTGGTAGAATCATTTCAATGGTGCGGTGTCCTGGCTGTGAGCAGTTTGGGGCAAGCACTGCCACTCGTTACATTAGTTTGTGGCACCAAATGTAGGGGGTATTTGATTTCATATGGGGCCACTAAGTATTAGTGTCACAAATCAAACTCCAAATTCACTGCAATGGATTTCAGAGTTTCCTTGTCTGTAGACTCTAATAATGAGAATTTGGGGATGACATTTTAAAATGGGCTGGTTATTAGGTGCTTGCCAAGCCAGCAAAAATGACAGAGGAAGCTTTGCTTTCCAAAGGACTGATGTGTGGTTTCTTGCAGTCACACTACAGTGGCAAAATTGGACCCCATCTTTATACTCTACCCTTTAATTTAAACAAATACAATAAAATGCAGCTGTCTGTTTGCCTTTAGCATGCTCTGGTTGCTTTGCAATCTTGGAAAATATACAGATCATTTATTACTCCCATAAATCAGATGCTATTTGGCGCACAGGACCCCTCCCCATGTAAACTTTGTATTGTTACAACCTGCTGCTGTTGGCCTGCTTCCCTGCTATTGCTGGAGAGTATGGCAGGTCCAGGATGCTCATTTTGCAACAGAGCTGGCAGGGCCAGGAGGTTTGCACAAGATACCAAGTCCTGCCCACCCTGAGCCTTAAACGGATCCTTGGGAGCCTGGTTCTGAGCCGGGAAGGGGGAAAGGACAGGACAGGCACGTGTAGGTTCATGCTAGCCACTGTCACAAGTGTCTCTGAGCAATGCAGACATCTCTCACCTGAGTTATTCCTGTGGAAAAGAAGGGGCTTTTTGCTTCTAAAGGTAAATGGAAGGAAAAAAACCCTGAGCTTGCACAAGCAAATTTGAAGCCTGAGATCACGTCTGAAGTCTAGACTAGTTTATTATGTTAATTAGTCTCTTGCACCAAATCAGTCATTTTTTTTTGAAAGCAGAAACACTGGAGTTTAAAATCTGCTCTGGCCATTTGGATGTGAAATCCAGACATTAACGGCTGCGGGTGTGTGCCGAGCCTGCCCAGCCCGGCCCTGGGAGTGCTGAGGACAGGGGGGTGCATGGTGGGGGGCTTCTCAGACCCCAGGGCAAAGCTGTTGATACGGTTTATAGGATGTAAAAGCTCCACTCAAAACCTGCAGAAACTTTATATTAAAATACGCCTGCTCTCTGCAGAATTGAGAAGCTGCACTTGGCTCATGCTAATCTAAGGGGAAAGCTGTAGTGTTATTCAGATGTGGCAGGCACTTATGGGGGTGTAGAAGCCCTTTCTTTACCCCAAGAAGCCACATGGTGTAATCCCTGACCTGAGACGTCCCATCCTTGCTTGGAGGGTTGCTCCCTAGCCCTGTGCCATGCTCTCTGCTCAGCTCCATCCAAAAGCTCTGTCCTCCGATGTTCCGTCCAGGGGCTTAGCAGGGAGGAGTTATTTGAGTTTTCAGCCTTTCATTTCCTCCTCCTTATTTCCTGGTCTCTGGGCCTTGCTGTGTGCTAAGCTCTTGGGATATAAACGCCTGATAAAAATCAGACTCCATCCGTGGAGATCTTTGGTGTTGGTGTGGGAGTGTCTCCGTCATGACTCACAACCTGTCCATCTCCACCAGACTCTCTATTCTCAGCTCCCAAAGGCATTTTTCCTTTCAACCTTCACAGTCGTTTTTTATCTCCTATCTCAGCAGATAGCTGTGGGCACGCTGGGGACTTGGTCTCTCGGGAGCCTCCTAGCCCTGGTGCAGGAAAGCCCTTTGCTCTGCTGCCAGGTGCTGGGATAAGGTCTTGTGCTAAGAAAACACAGCAAAACCCCGTATAAACAGAGCATTTCAGGTTGAGACAAGGCTACTTTTCTGATGCAAAGTGCAAGTTCTGCCTCTGTAAGGGATTTCTGCCTCCCCTTGGCTCTCCAGCACATGGAGAAGAGTTGGGGAGGGTTTGCTGGGAAGAGGAGCAGCAATCTGCCAGGGTTTGGGGCTGGTACCTTCCCTAGGCTTTGCAAAGGTGTCTTTTCCTGTAGCCTTTGCACTCAGCCTCCTATTCTGCATGGGTTGCACCTCTGAGCTTTCAATGAAGCTCCCTCTGCTCCATGCTGGCTTTGGCTGCTGCTGCTCTCTCCCCTCATGGCAGCAGGAGGGGGTTTTTGGAGTCCTCTGGTCTGTCCATGAACTTCTCTGCTGTTGGTAAGTGTCAGTGGTGTCATACAGACATGGGAGACACTGGGAAGGGTTGTCCCCTGAGCGTTTGTTCTGTGGTTGTGTCCAGGATGCAGAGGGCTCCACGTGTCTGCACTTGGCTGCCAAGAAGGGGCACTACGATGTTGTTCAGTTCCTCCTCTCCAACGGGAAGATGGATGTCAACTGCCAGGTGAGGCCTTTCTGCGAGGGGTGGAAGCTGCTGTTCTCAGGTCAGGGACCCAAGTCTCAGCAGCGTGCTGTCTGCCTAGTGGTTACTCAAAATACAGTCCAGCTGCTGGAGGGCACATGAAAAACATTATAGGATGACAGTGCCATGGGCATCCTGGTCTGCCAGAGAAGACAATCCCCTCCCCTAACCTCATGGAAACTTTCCTTCTGTATGCCTTGATTTGCAGTTTCTCCTTGAGCCTGAATTTGCTGGTAGAGCCTGTTCCTCAAGGGTGTCCCTGTGCTCCTCCTAGTCAGGGTGGGGGTGGGATCATGGACTTGCTGTGGGATCACGGACATGCTGTGGGATGGTCGAACCTGGCACTCGCCATCGCAGAGCTTATCTGTTGCCATGGGGTGAGGCAGTGCTGCATCAGGGTTCCTTCTGCTGGGGGAAGGCCAGCTCCCCCAGGCTGCTCAGGGATCTTTGTAAGAGCTTTTACACAAGCTGGCTGTTGGTGCACCGTTTGGACAGTCAGCTGTATTTGAATGCCCTGGAGATCCATCGTCGATGTGCTGAGCTGCAAATAGACTCCAGCCTGCTGAGGCATGTTGTTTCGAGCCCAGGTGGGCTCTGCAGGACCCTGAGGGACCTCTCCGTGCAGCAGCGTAGACTGGAGGAGAGTGATGAGACAGACGTGGGGAGGGACAGGATCTGTGGCTCCCAGGCAAGGGGCACCCTGCTGTGGGTGCCAAGGGGCTTGTGAAGCCAGCAGGAGACTGTCTTGCCCATTCTGCATGTCTCACCCTTTCCTTTCCCTCCCCAGGATGACGGAGGTTGGACGCCAATGATCTGGGCCACTGAGTACAAGCATATCGAGCTGGTGAAGCTGCTGCTTGCAAAGGGGTCGGACATCAACATCCGCGACAATGTGAGGTTCTTCCTGGAATCTTGTTTCAGAAATAGCTACAATATCTGTTTAAAACCCAAGCAAGCCCAATGAGGCAGATTTGGGGCTCATTGCAGGAAGGTGTGGTGGTCCCTTGACACAGGTGGTTTGGGGCAGTGTCTGGTGGGGGAATTTTCCTCCATATTCTGGGAAGGAGTTTACAAGCTGGCAAGAAGTCCTTTTTCTCTGGCTCTTCTGACATAGCCCATAAAGGATGCTGTGTGTCATGCCGCAGGCTGTAGTCAGATCTGTGCCTTGCTGCTTCTGATCCAACCTGGGTCTGCCCTGCTGCTGCTTGGACGCTGCGCCAGGCAGATCCCCTTGAGTCCAGACTTACCAGTTCCACGCTGGTCACAGGCTGGCGTGTGTTGGGCATGGGTTAGGGGTATCCTGTGTGCCTTTTGGGGGGCACAAGCTCCTATTCATGTTTTCCAGATGGATTGGTCAGACGCTCTGCCAGCAAGTATCTCAAACGTGGCTTTTCCTAGGCATAACAGGCATGAAGTTATGGACAGTGTGGACAGAGCATGCCCAGGCTGGTGGCTCAGCTCTTGGTCTGCTCTTCACCTCTGTAAATCCTACTTGAGTGGGATTTGCTCTGTACTTAAGGGAATCTGACTCCAGGTGGAGTCCCTGGGAGCTCCATGGGCCCAACAGTGCTGTGCGTTGGGCTCTGCCAGCCGGTTTCATGGGGATTTTCAAGTAAACAGAGAAGTTATAAGGGAGATGAGTGGGGAAAAAAGGAGAGAGCATCCAGGCTTCTGTTCAGGAGACTCATTATATCAACACTGCTCTTCTTTTTTTTCTTAATAGTGTTTTTCTCATTTTTTTCCTTTCTGTCTCTAAGGATACTGAAACCCCAGAAGTACTTGGAAGGCAGGTTTGGGTGTGAACTGGGGTGTGTTTGGCTATTCCAGGCTTTGGCCTGAGATGTGAGGTAGTTTGATAAATGAGGAGTAACTGGCTTCACTGCTTTCTGCACAGAGTTGTTACAGCAAAGTGCCTACCCGCCATGAGTTCACCCTCTAGCATACCTCATGGCAATGTATTTCCTTGTCCAAGGCTCCTAGTGCTTTTCTGACTCCAAGGGATATAAGCAGTTACATTGTATTTGTCTCCCTAAATGCCTCGTTTTGTGTCTTGGGTGCTAGCAGGGGTAGGTGTTGGCATGTTTCCCTTGTGGGGCTCAGAAAGGCTCCAGCCCCGAGGTGTCACTGTCCCCAGTCTGAAATCCCCTTCTTGGTAGGAGCCTCTATTTCCTTGGTAGGTTAGATAGTTCCCAGGCAGGTCCGGATCTGATACTGTTCCTAAAAGCAAAAGTCATGGCGAGAGAAGGGGCTTTTTTGGCTGTTGCATTGCTTCGGAGCCCTAGCACTGACTCTGAACAAAACTGACTTGTTTGATCTGTCACAGGAGCCTTTTGGCTACCAGTTACAAGATCACACATTAAATGATGAAAATAAATCCGCTCAGTCAACAATTTACTTGAAAGAAAAATACCCTCTTAGTAGATGTATGTATCACATATCCGTTACTGTACCTATGTTCGTGTCTCCTGATTGCAGTCATTAAGAAGCAATGTCACTTGTGCTGGGAAACATCATACTCCGGGAAAAATGCTTTTGATTGTAATTAGGCTGCTGTTAGGTGGTAGCCGATGCAAAGCAAAGCAGCAGGTCTAGGTGTCTGTAACCTGTCTGAGCAGCAGCATGTGGTGTGCAGTCAACAGGATGAATTTTTTCTGTAGGTTGGTACGTGATGCTGATTAGGGTTTTTTTTTCTAGATATTACCATAATGGGAGGCAGAAGATGTATAGAAAAGAGGTCTCCCCACTCCCTGGTGTATGTCAATAGCCTCCCCATTTAAGGAAGGATCTAAGTTAAGTTGCGATGACTAAAAGATGTGCTTTATTTTTGCTTTCAAAAAAAAAATAAAATTAGGTGATCATTACTATCATTGCACTGTTGTAATCGACATCTTTAGAGCTTGTCATGGGGAAGGGTTCAAAGCGTGCTGCAAATTGCACTGTAACAGAAAACAGAGTATCATTGCTTAAAATATCTCCATCAAAAAGATGAGTGTTCAGCTATTTCTAGTGCTGCTAGTGAGAGATGAGTACATACAGTATTTAAGAGATGCCTGGAGTCGGATTGATTGCTTTCCTTGTGGCTCGTGGTTCTCTTTCCAGCACCTTCATATACCCTATAGCTTGTGCTGTGCTCTTTCTCTCTTTCATTTTGTAGCACTGGGAGACATGCTGGCTTTCCTGTCTGTCTGGGCTGGGGAAGCTCAGCTTCTAGCCTTTTCCAGCATGTTTGTTCACGTCTGTCACCTCTCTTGTGGATTTATCCAGACTGTTTCGTGGCTCAGAGACAGACGATTTCCGCGCGTATAAGGCAGGCGATGGTCCGCTTTTGTGTGCAGCCTCCCCGTCTTTGGTGCGCGGAGGCGGCTGGAGTGAGAACTCCCTGCTTGTCTGCGTGGAGAATTCCCTGCCTGCCCTGGCAGTCCCAGCCAGAAGACGACTGTGAGCCACGTGTTGAATGCTGCAGGTGTAGAGCTAAGGATGCTGAAGTCCCAAAGCTATAGGGTTTTAATACACTAAACAGCCTCTGCTCTGTTTTCTTTCCCTCCAGGAGGAAAATATTTGTTTGCACTGGGCTGCTTTCTCTGGCTGTGTTGACATAGCAGAGATACTGCTGGCTGCTAAGTGTGATTTACATGCAGTGAATATTCATGGAGACTCACCCCTGCATATTGCAGCCAGAGAGAACCGCTACGAGTGTGTTGTGTAAGTACAGCTCCAACCCTGATGCTTCTTTCCCTTCCCCTGGTCACTCCTTTCTCCCTGAGTGCTGGCTGGGAGGTCCTTTGAAATGCCTTTGGCATTTAAGCACAAAGCAAAGTTGGGGTGGAGGGCTTGTTTCTCTACTGCCCCACTCCTAGGGGCGACGGGTCTGAAATACTGGCTGCTGCCAGAGCTGCTGTAGAAAGAGATCAGAAGACATGGGGCGGTCCTGGAGTCTTGGGCAGAGGGCTTGAGGGGCTATGCTCAGCCTGGGCTTCCCAGCAGAAAGGTGGCAGGCATCCTTGATTAAACCCCTTTTCTTTCTTTTTTTTTTTTTTTTTTTTTGCAACTAACGTGGCATAATGTAACAGGGCTTTTCCTTTGCTTCTTCACTGCTGTGAATAAAGTCATCATGTATACTCACCAAAAGCTGGTGAATATAAACATGGGCCAAGTCCAATACCAGTTTCCTATGGGACTCTTCCATGTCCAGCCTACTCTTCCCACCCCATATCTTTCCCTGCCAGGGAATGTTTCAAGCCCGTCTGAAGTTAGGCTGGTACTGGCAAGGTATTTGTCAGGCCTGAAGCAAGGCGAGGTTTGCCCAGAGCCAGAGCTCTCGTGAGTACCTAGAGCTCCAAGTCTGTGGCATCTGCCAGTGCCTTCACGTAGAAGGATTCACTGAACCATGCTTAATAAAGAAAACTCAGGTGATTACTCACTGCTACAGATTCTTCCTTGTCCCTTAAGGGTTGGCTGGAGGATGTGATTCAGCTCATTTTCCCCTTGCACAGTTTCTCTTGGGGGATGCTTATCCTTTCTTGCTGTTTTGCAGTCTCTTTCTTTCCCGTGGCTCGGATGTAACTTTAAAGAACAAGGAGGGTGAGACTCCACTGCAGTGCTCCAGCCTTAACTCTCAGGTCTGGGTGGCCCTACAGATGAACAAGACTCTCAGAGAATCATCTGCTGACAAGCCTGCCCAGATAGAGAAGGTCGTGAGCAGGTGAGAACCCGGCTGGTTTTGCTTGTGTGTCATGAAATAGAACCCTTGCACGGGGGAGGCTGGGTCCCTGGTTTAAGAAAGGACTGTAAGTGCATGCTTAGCTTTTTAAACTGGTGTGAAGGTCAGTTTGAGCTTAGCAAGAATTAAGCACATGCTGATTCAGACCATGGTTTGTAAATTCATCCTCCAAATGGAAATACTTGCAAGCACAAAGAACAATCTGTAAGGCAGGCTGGAAAAAAATGAACTCTGTTCTAGTCCGAATTGCTTTCAGGCTTTGAATGCTCAGTGATCAAAGACGGTAATTCTGCCCCAGGATGGCATTTGAATGGCCCCTTGTTCGGGGGAGCATTTCTTCTGTGACAATTCTTTTTCCCACTGACAGAGACATCGCCCGGGGTTATGAGCGGATCCCGATTCCCTGCGTCAATTCAGTGGACAGCGAGCCTTGTCCTAGCAACTACAAATACGTTTCGCAGAACTGCGTCACCTCCCCAATGGACATTGATAGAAACATCACTCATTTACAGGTTAGGGATTGTGTGTATCCACGTGTTTTTTTTCCTGTCCTGGTGTGTGCATTCAGGTTTTGCATTCAAAATGGGAATGTCTGGTCCTAATATTGCCATCGAATTCTAACTAAGGCTGCAGTCCTAAACGCCAGCTCTTGCTTTAGGAGGTAGGATTCTGCTTTTCTTCCTTTCTGAGACTTAGGCTAAACCTCTGTGTTCAGCTGCATGGTTGTAGCCACAGCCATCTGGTGTTGGCTGATGTGGCTCCCATTTATCCTTTTCCTCTCTTTCTGTATCTGGAGAGTCAGTGAGTTGTTGGGAGACCTTCTTCACACTGGCTTCCTACTGCCTGCAGCATCCAGGCCAAGGTCCTTATTGTGATACTGGAAGTCCTTGAAGGGCTGGGTTGTGAAAGCAAAGGTGGGGAAGCGCAAGGTGAGGGTGACCCCTCTCTGGGCACAGCTCTCGGTTGGCTGACGTGAGCTTCCCATGCCCAAGCCGTGTTGCACAGAAGCTGGTGGTGGGAGCACGTTGGCTTGGGGAGCGCTGGGGAAGCAGCCAGCTGGAGCACCCGTGTGGGAAGAGGCAAGCAGCAGGGGAGGACTGAGCCATCACGTTGCATCATCTCCCAGCTCCGGTCCCTCCTCGGAGCTTTCCTTGTCCTTGAGAGTGGAGCACAGCTCATAGGGCATGGAGGAAGGTTAGTAACATGGGGGGACATCCTCTCATGAGAAATGGCAATGGCTCAGTATGGGATCCCGTCCTGCGAGCCAGAATCCTTTGACATTCATTGCGCACAGAAATAAGGAATGGAGTAAAAATGCCACTGAACTGGTGAGGCTGGTTATCTTTCTGGCAAACACACTGCAGCAGGAGAAGGGGAAGACTTGTTGTTTCCCCTCTGACCCACAGAAGTTGCTCTTTCAGTTGCGTGTGAGTGGTGTGGAGTTAACCCCTTGTCTTCTCTTCCAGTATTGTGTATGTATAGACGACTGCTCCTCCAGTAACTGCATGTGTGGCCAACTCAGTATGCGCTGCTGGTATGATAAGGTGAGGACACAGAACCTCCTCTTGGGTTGGACCAGTGCTTGAGCTGAACTTTACACCGTTTAGGGGTTATAATAGTACCTTAAAAACAGTTCCTTGCACAACTCCTCTCCTTTTTGTTTTAAAATGCCTAAAGCTTTAGTCTCAGCTTTGAAATGTATGTGATAATAGCAAAATGTGTACTCAGGGAAGCTTTTCTAGTGTTACTTATGTGTGTTACTATCATGCCAACTGAGCCATTAATTATACCCGTGTGATAGAGAGCATTTAATAATCCATGCGTGAAATCAGCTTCCATTTCAGAGCAATATAGAAAATGCTGTAATATGTAAACAGGGAGAGGGTGGTAGGTAGATTTTTTTTTTTTTTTTTTTTTTGCCTGCTTTTATTTATTGCGATCCTTCCGGATAAAGGCAAAGTAAAGATGTTTTAACTGCAACGTTGCCAGAAACCTGGTTTGTTTTGGGTAAGTGTGCTTCAGTCCTCCGGGGAGGTTTTGAGGTTAATATCTGCTAAGATCAGAAGTTCTGTGAATCTCTGCAGGTTTCTCCCAGGGGGAATATTGGCATCTTTCTTTGCTTTGTAGCCATTTTATTTACATGTTAATATGTGATTACATCTTTCAAGTCTTAAAAGCCAAATTTGTTAAATATGATGAACTGCATCTATCGCTTCCTTAATCCTATATGGTTGGTAAATAATTGAATTGTAGCTTTTTTGGGAGTGTTATTTGGGAAAATAATGTGGTTCACAGAACTTGGGTGTATTAGCCTTGTAATCTGGAAGTTTAGGCTTTATTCCAGAGACAGACTAAGCATCCGCTTCTCCCCTCCAGCACTGCAGAATGATAATAATGATGATGCACACTGGTTTTTGCACAGCACTGTAAGATATTTTTTTTTGGTGGTGGTGCATAGGGTGATGCCAGGCAGCAACAATCTAAACCTTCTCTTGCTGTTTCTCAGCTGTGGGTGACAGCGGTGAGTGTGCCACTGTTGCAGTAGAGCAAAACCACGGCAGGAGTTGAGGTCTGATGCTGGTTTTGGGGAGGTCAGGGCATGCCTCCACCTTGGGGTTCTCTGGCCTGTTTTTACACTCAGGAATTTCTGCTCTTGGCCCACCTCTGGTTTGGATGGGTCACAGGAATAGACAACTAACCCAGTCTTGAATTCCTCTCCTCTTCAGGATGGCCGACTCCTGCCTGAATTCAACATGGCTGAGCCGCCACTCATCTTTGAGTGTAATCACGCGTGCTCATGCTGGAGAACCTGTAGGAACCGGGTGGTGCAGAATGGGCTCAGGTGAGGTGGAGGATCCAAATGCAGCTTATCTTGGCAAGACCAACAGCACTCTCACGAGCTTTCTGGCTCTCTAGTCTCAGCTTATCATAAACCCACAAGCCCCAGGACTTCCCGAGATGATACAGAAGCTGAGGCAGGTGCCACCACGCAGTGGTGGGATGCAAGCGGGTTCCTGCGTGCTGACATGGCAGCAGGTTGATGAGCTCAGTTAATATTTACACCCTGCCCCTGCCACCATCATGTGGGAACTGCGGCATTCTTTCATCAGCGTGACCATGAAACATATAAATGGCTTGTGGGTTTGCACGAACAGATGTAACTTCTCATGTGGAGATCTGTGAAGAAAACAGCAACAGAAACTGCAAAGCTTTAATTCAGAAGATCTTGTAAGTTAGCAGCCTGTATTAGAAATATGGGCCAGCATGCCCAGACTTGGCTGCTTAAAATGTCCAAGTTACTGGCATGACTCCCCCTGAATTGGATACCCAGCTACCTGTTGGCCTCAGTGATGCAGATTGGGCTGTTACGATTTTGGTGCCGGGCTAAAAATGTTAATGATTTGTTTTGGACCTCTGTGGAGAAGTTTGCCACTGCACTGTTTGCACTGTATCAGGACAAACTTCAAAGGGTTCCCACTGGAAAAAAGACTTTTTGCAAATTTTTTATAGTACTGACAACACTTTTTTTGCAAGCTTTGTAGTTTCAATGACATTTTGCAATGTTAAAAATAAGTAAGGAAAAGGCTCAATGGCGTTTCAACAGAATTTTACCCCTCTCTGGTTTTCCCTGCCAAGCTCCAGAGCTCCGGTGTCTATGTGGGTGTTTATTTAGGAGCCGTACAGCTAGAGCTGTTGCTTTTGCATTTTTGCCTTGCTAAAGTGTTTTTCTGGAAGATGGGAAGGGTTGAAAACCCAACCATGGGCCTGGGAGAGTGGCTGTGTCAGGAAGCTGGTGCTAAGGTCCGGTGCTTGGCAGAGCAGTGCTTGAGGTCCCTGTGCAGGCAGCGGAGGAAATCTCCTGCATTTGGGCTGCAGCGTGACACAGGGGTGCTTCCGCTCCATGTTCAGTGCTTCCTTTGTCAGATTTGCTCCAAATTAACTCTGCTCGGCAGCACACGCGTTTCCATCTGGCAGGCTGGCCCAGCTCAGCTGGGAAGCTGAGATTGGAGCTGCGGTCCCACTGCTGCCAGCATCGGCCCCGACAGCAGAGCCTGAACCCGAGCTTGGCTCTCTGCTCTGCTGTGATGGACAAAGCAAACGTGAGGGAGCTTCCTCAAGCCTGAAATACAGTATTATAACTGCTTCGGCATGAAGTTGGGTTTTGCCCTGGTGAAGGCTCCAGGAGCTGTGAGCAAATATGAGAAAACGCGCAGCCCCAGGTTTGAGCTGAGGGTGGAAGAAGGGAATGGGTTGGGGGGAAGAGGACAGAAGTACTGGAAAAAGCAACAGGGTGAAGTTAAGGTGAGCATCGGGTTTCTCTTTGTTCCGATAACAGTGTTGCGGAGAGTGGGTTTTGGTTCCCTTGGGGACAGAACAAGCCTTCCCTAGCCCTGGAGACTGTTCATCCTGCACTTAACTCAAGTTCTGGCGGAGCAGGAGGCAGAATGGCTTACAGGATTGTTTCTCTGCCTATAAACCCCATCAGTAAAATTCCACAGAGCAGCTATTACACCAAGAAGTTTCAAGTTGCAGTGTTTCTTCCTTGTCTTTCAGCCAGGGAGCTGGATATGATGGAGTTGCTAAATGCACTGGCCTCAGCAGAGGGCAAAGGGATCAGAGCACTTAGCTCAAGGTGTTCTTAATTCACCATAAACCCCCTGTCTTCCCCCTGGAGCACCCCTCCCTGCAGAGCTACACTGCTTTAAGTCCCCTTCCACCTTCCCTGCCTTCCCCCAGGTGCCTGGTGTGTGCACAGAAGGGAAGAGAAATGCTGGTGGTGGGATTCTGGTATCCTATGTGTAAATCCGCAATGGCGTAACCACACAGAGCATCTGGTCCCGTACCCTCTTCCCCAGTCCTTAATGTGTCCAGTCCCTAGGTGTGCACCCTGCCAGGGGCTGATGGGCAGGGAGAAGCGGCTGATGGGTGCCCATCCCTTGTCCCCAGGCAGTTCCCATCCGAGCATGTGCCCACACGCTTGGAGCAGCAGTGGGAGCAGAGTGTGCCCACAGTGGTGCCAGCATGAGAACTGGGGGGGTCAAATACTGGAATCATCTTTGAGTTTTTGCTCATGGAAGGCTGCTGGGTTTTTTTGCTCATCTCTATGAAAATTCGTTGTCTTTCTGCAGTGTGCTCCCATTAACTAACATGGCTTTGTTTCCTCTTTTCCAGGACTCGATTGCAGCTTTATCGGACACAAAAGATGGGCTGGGGTGTGCGAACAATGCAAGACATTCCACTGGGAACCTTTGTGTGCGAGTAAGTTGTTCAGCTTTCATTAGCTCATGTGAACATGTTGCTTCCCGAGGGCCGAGGTGGTTTGCTCCTCTTCAAGGAGAGGTTTTCACGCAAATCAAATTGGCATCGCGCCGAGCCGCTTGCCCTCAGCCAGAGGTTTCCTGACTCCATTTCCTGCTCTATTTGTCCTTTTCCTCATCTTGTGGAGCTTTCTCCACCCCTCTCTATGTTGCTGGGATCTGTGCTCAGTTCTCTTACCCCTCTGAAACACAAGTTATGGGGAAAAATGCATTTGTGTTCACTGTGGACATGGGACACTTAAAGCCGAGACAATTTTTTGCATCAGCTCTCTTTCTGTTTCAATACTGACCTCTCAAGAGGTTTTCCAGTGTGACAGCCCTGGCTTTAGTCTGATTCAGCAAAACAGTAAAGCACTTGGTGTTAAGCGCATGTTTCGGCCCTGATTCAATAAAGTACTTAAGAACAAAAATGTTCAGATTGATGTCAAGTGAAAAAACTGCCGTCAAGCCCCACGATTTTTAGTCTTTAAAGTAGTATATGTACTTTATTAAATATTTTGGTAAGTGTTTTCTTCATTGCAATGCTACAGTGAGTTAAGACCTTCTAAATAAGGCTGGACTCGTGCTCTTCAGGGAAATAGGTGCTAGAGTTTTTTAGAACCAGTTATTGATATTTTATCGAATTGGGGCAGGGGATTGAGGAAGATTATTGCAGAATTAAAAACAAAAAAAAGAAGGAAAAGAAAAATCTGTAGTGAATAGGCCAAGTATTTCTTTCATGTTAGGAGCTGCCAGACGATAAAATGTTTTTTTTTCAGAGGTAAAGCTTAAAACTCTGCTGTTTGTGGGGAGTGTCTCAAGTTTGCCTTCAGGTGAGACTTCCTGTTAAGTAGCAAAGGTCCCGTGTCCTGGTTCAGCGCCCAGGGATGAGCCAGAGCTTGCATGTAAACTGCTCCTAAAGAAAACAGGCACTGGCTTTACCAAATCCTGCTGGATTGCTAACACGCAAGAGGAATGAGCAGTGGTGAACAGGCTGCCCAAGGAAACGGGGCGGCCCTGCGCGATAGGCAAGCGTATTGTCGAACACATCAGAGCTGATGGGGTGCAGATACCACAACCCTGCTCAGCTGTTCCCTCCACCCTTGCCAGGAGCTGCTGACACTGTTTCAGTGGTAGGCACTATCTTCTTCATTATCTAAATAAGCTGCATACTAAAAAGCTGAGCTAATTTATGTCTTGCCCATGCACATCCCTCCTTGTCTCCATCACTCTCTCGCACACACAGAAGTTATTTACACAACTCACCAACTCCAGTCCTTCTCTCCTCTGCAAGCCAGCCGCGCTGATGTCCTTCCTGTGATTCTTTATGGACACCCTATAGACTTGGTTTCTTCTTTTCCTCATCTCTGGCAAAGAAGCCCCGGTGCCGGCGGTGCTCAGGGGCTACTTGCACACAGCAGCTCCTTGGAGTCAGCTCTTGTGGAAGAGCATTTTGCATTAAACGTCTGGATAAGAGCCCTCAGCAGGTAGTTGCTTTGTACGGAGGTTATTACTCTGCTTTGGAAGGATGATAATTGTATTGGTGGAAGGATGACTTTTCTTTGATATTTTTTTACGTATGCCCACATGAGGGGCAAATCTGGAATAGTTCTCACAATGCTTTTAGTTTGCGAAACTCTTGCTAGTCCTGACTGTTTCTGTGTGTAAATGCCTTGCTTACACAAATGCTGCTCTTCAGCCTGCTCTGTGCTTCAGATACCTTTCAACTTTTCTCTGTAATCACTCCAAATATGGTTTCCCTTCCCATTTCTGCCTGCAGACTGCCCCTCTGGCAGCCCGCAGCAGCTTCTGCAGGGAGCGTTTAGCAGTGCTCAGAGCAGGTTGGCAGCTGGTAGCAAGGCTGTTCCAGCGCAGTGGCCAGCCAGCCCTCCTGCCAGCACCTCCAGGGCTCCCCAGACCCCAGCTGCTCCAGACCCTTCAGCTGCTCCAGACCCTCCTACTAACGGCCTCCGGTACCCTCAGCACCGCCCTGGAAGCAGCAGCTTAGCGAGGGGAGATGCAGCAGCACCATCCTCCCTGCCCCGCTGGGCTCCCACAGAGTTTTTAGGCTTTTCCACTCACAGATGCTCAGGAGTGTGCTTGTGTGCAGGTTTGTCACTGGCCTCCGAATTTGTCGCTGCTCAGAAGTTGCTGTTGCTCCCCATGTGCTGACGTTGCTGTGGGTTGTTTTGCGTCTGCTCTGTTCATGCTTGGTTGTCAGACGGCATAACTGCTCATTCTGGAAATGGCACAGCTCGTTAGGGGCTTTTATTGGAGAGGCTTTGAATTAGTGGGATGCAGAAACCAGAGGTTTGTGAGGATCTGGTCTGTTCCTTTCAGTGCACATCCATTACATGGTTTCAGAATATTTAATTTCTGTACAAAACAGTGATGCTCTAATAGATACCATCTGCATCAGGCCAGGTATTTTAGGCCCACCTTCAGCCAGAAAAGCCCCAGGCATCCTGTTGCCCACACCCCCCAGAAAATGCTGGATCCTGGGCTGGGGACTTCTTGTTGCTCTTGATTTTTGTGTGGGGTGTGCTCTGATCTTGCGGTGATGAGTGGCCATGTAAAGCTCTGAGACATAGTTACTTGCCATCAGCGTGCTGAACATCTTCCTGAGACTCAGAATTGTTTGGTTGGAAAAGCCCTTTAAGCTCATCAAGCTCAACCATTCCCCTAACCCTGCCATCCCACCACTAAACCCTGTCCCTAAGCACCTCCTCTGCCCAGCTTTTAA